>CP092091.1:7672500-7720000 GCA_029203775.1 Neoneuromus ignobilis | reverse complement strand
TTTGAAATTTATATTAATTACGACATGAAATAACAAACTAATAAATTTCGTTAGATTTACATCAACACAGCGTACGTGAACTTCACGTACAGCTAGGTAATAATAATCGTTGTTGGAAATATCAAAAGCGTGTGTTCTTTTTTTCCTACCGTCTCTTTAATTTCGCTGACATCGTAACAAAACAGCGCATCTTATTTCTTGCCGCTGCGAAGCACATTAAAAGCTCGTCGACGACGTCGACATGATCAAGCAAGCGTTGTGTTTCGTACGACCGCGACGAAAGCTCACTAGTAACATGAATCGCGCGAGGCAATAAATTAACTCTAATCATAATTAGCACAAATAGGAGATTACAAGCTATTATTTTATCACATCGGTGCACATGCATACAGGAGACAGATGAATAAATTCGATCTGCGTACCATTGACGAAACAATTTCTGTAAAATTAATAATGACATCGAACGAACGAGGAAATGAATGTACAAGAAGCTTTCTTTGAGATATTGCACGATTATAATGAATTTGAATGAGATTTTTTACGTATGTCGATATAGTATCTTAATAACTGTCTTCAGTGAAAAATTACATTAGAGGTTAATTCGGTTTTGAACGTTTTCGGAGAATTTTTTTTCGTGCTTTTTTGAAGAAAAGTTAAATGAGATAACTTTATGAATTAAATCAGTAAATTATCAGGAAATATTTTGAAGATACTTTTTTAATTTTAAATCAAGAATAAATTTCTTAGTACGACTTTTTCAAAAAAGACATATTTTGATTTTTCAGTATTTTTTAATTACTTGTAAATACTTATTTTTTTATGTTAATAAAAGTGTTTTTTTTTTATAAATTTTATCTGATAAGCTGTAAAAATTAAAAAAATATTTTATGGAATATTTAAAATATTACAAAATAATTTATGGATCTCTTGTATAAAATCAATTACTTCAACTATATATTTTTCATTGTTCTATTTTTTATATTTTTTTAACAAATTAAAGACTTTTTCTCTAAAAAAAAATTATTATTACTAGTGGTGGGTAAATATATTATAGTGGTATAAATTGTCATTACTAGTGGTGGGTTTAAATTTATGTGGACTGTTTTAAAGAGAAAATATTTTTATTCAGTTTATTTATTTATTTTTTTTAATTTCTTGTAGTCTTTCTATTTAATGATATAAATATTTATATATAGAAAATATTTTTTTAATTGATTTTTGTTAAATATTAACATAATTTTAATTCTCACCATAAATTTTTATTTCATTTTCTATTAGCAATTAATATTTTTATTTAAAAATATATTTTTTACAAAATTTTTTATAAATATTAAAATTTGACAACTTTGCCAAAATTGATTATTGTGAAATAAAAATAAGAATTTTAAAAATATTGTTATATAGGATGTTTTTTAAGTGTGATAGAATTTTAAATTGAATCTCTATCGAAAGTTTTATTTATCCTAAAAACATCTTTTATCATACCTTTATATATATATATATATATACACACACATATGTATATATATAAAGTGTGTTTTTTAAGTTAGATAGAACTTTCAGCAGGAATTCAATTTAAAGTTCTATCATGCTTAAAAAACACTCATTATGTTGCTAATAATGTAAAAATATTATTTTAATTTCTCATTTATAATTACAAACAATTATTATTTGATTATTGAACATTAAAAAATCTATATAAACATTTATTAAAAATCGAATATATATTTTCAACATAAATTCAAACGACTCTGTAACATTTTAGATTAAAATTACTATTTCAATCGATTATACATACATATTTAATTGATTTTCGAGCAAAAAGTGTCCCGTTAATATCATTATTGATTACCATAAACAGACCATCAATATCTTCGGTCGAGTTTCGAACTAACATTGATGTTTTGATTGTTATTAACGTTTGCTCTGGTACGTTTTTCGTTCGACGTGTTGGAAAAAAGTTCATAAAATCAATCTGCTTAATTCGAAATAAAACGCAATAAAACCATTGACTGGCTGATCATATTGTGTTCGAGCGTAATAAAGGTAGTTATATTGGAAAAACATAATTCCTCGTGTCAATTTCATGAATGGCGTTGAGAAAAGATCGACTATTAAAAAAGTTCAGACGCATAGGAGTATCAGAGGACGTTGGCTGCTGATGCGAATGAGTGTAACGTCATCTTTTATATCATCCACATCACGTACAAGAATGTATATATATATATATATATATATATATATATATATATGTTAGGTACCTGTATATAGTCAGCGGGTCGGCTGCGAAGGGTGGCACCGTATACATCCGAAATATATAACTACTTTCATACCTACCGTCTACTTAGTAAGTTTAATTATAATTCCTGCGGGAGCTATAAATACCTGTTTCTCGTTTCTCCGTTCGCTGTTCTTCCAGCAAGCTCGTTCGCAAGATTATATTATTATTGTCATGTTAAAGTTATTCTATCTGTACCTGCGTGCTTATGGAGTCATTTAATTTGACGACATAATTGTGAAATACGATAATGGCTACTGCACTTGTATCGTATGAATACAACGTAGCTTGTATGTATGAATATCTATAGGAACTCGAGCTGAACTGGATGGAATATTTTACGATATAAATTTTACGTACGTAGAGGCACTAGAGCTTTAAATATAAAAAAAGAAGCACGTCGAATAGAAAGTACTTTTTGCGTTTCACACGGACGGCGGAGTTGAGTACTTGTTGCAAAGGATCTTTCTGAATATGATAATCGTTTCTCTCGATCAATTCGTTCTGTGTTCGAAAATGAGAATTTCATCATCGATTTTGATTATTTTGTAACCAATTTTGATGAAAATAATCGATTTTCGAAAATATTGATTTCTCATGAAATTACAAAAAGTGAAAATTTTCAAATTTGCTACAAATTAATATTTTTCATTACAAATCGATTATATTAGTAAAAAAAAATGATTTTCCATTAAAACAAATGTTCATTATTAGAAACTACGATTTCATTAACCAAAATTCACTTTTTAATAATTTTCAATTTTCCTTGCAATTCTAAAAAATTAAAAAAAATATATTTGTCTTTATTAGAATATAAAATATTTGTTGAAAATATGTCATACAGTTTCCTGAAAATATTTTCACTGAAAAAAAATAGAAATTTGCTTTCAGAAAATGCTTGAATATGAAAAAAGTTGATTTTTTATTGAATTAATAATTGTTTGGTAAAATCAGGGTTTTATCTAAATAAAAATCGTTCTATGTTCGAAAAATCACTTTTAATCACCGATTAGTCTTATTTTATGCCCAACCTTTGATTATAGATGAAAAAAATCAATTTCCGAAAATGTTGATTTTTCATGAAATTTTCCATACTATAGGTCGTGGTTTTTTTGAGCTCAAAAATTGAAATTTTTAAAATTCGTTATAAATCCATATTTTTCATTATAAATCGATTATTTGAGTAGAAAATAATTATTTTCCATTAAAAGTAACGTTAGTTATTAGAAAATGCGATTTTACTAGCCGAAATTCAATTTTTAATAATTTTCAGTTTTTCTTGAAATTCAAAAAAATCAAAAAAAAATATTTGTCTTTATCAGGCCATAAAATATTTGTTGAATATTTACCACACACTTCCCAGACATATTTTCAATAAAGAAAAATTCTAGTTATCTTATAAAAAACGTTCAAAAATGAAGAGATTCAATTTTTGATTGAATTAATGACTGTTTGAGAAAATCAGGGTTTTATCGTAATAAAATTCGTTCTATGTTCGAATAATCGATTTTAATCATTGATTCGTCTTATTTTATAACCAATTTTTGATTTTAGATGAAAAAAATCGATTTTCGAAAATGTTGATTTTTCATGAAATTTTCCATACCATAGGTCGTGGTTTTTTTGAGGCAAAAAATTGAAAATTTTAAAATTAGCTAAATATCAACATTTTTCATTATAAACAGATTATTTCAGTAGAAAATAATGATTTTCCATTAAAAATATTGTTTGTTATTTGAAAATACGATTTCAGTGGACAAAATTCAATTTTTAATAATTTTCAATTTTTCTTGAAATTTAAAAAAATTCCAAAAAAATATTTGTCTTTGTCAGAACACTAAATATTCATTGTAAATTTATTATACACATATTTAAAAGTATTTTCAGTAAAGAAAAATACTAATTTGCCTTTGAAAAAGTATTCGAATCTGAAAATATTTAATTTTTGAGTAAATTAATGATTGTTTGTTAAATCAAGGTTTTATCTAAATGAAATTCGTCCTGTGTTCGGATAATCGATTTTAATCATCAATTCGTCTTATTTTACATCCAATCTTTGATTTTAGAAGAAAAAAATCATTTTTAGAAAATGTTGATTTTTCATAAAATTTTCCATACTATAGGTCGTTGTTTTTTTGAGGCCAAAAATTGAACATTTTTAATTTTATCTAGAAGTCAATTTATTTACCAGGAATCGATTATTTAAACAGAAAATAGTCATTCTCTATCAAAATTTTCATTGTTTATTATAAAATACAGTTTTTATAACCGAAATTCGATTTTTAGTATTTTTCAATTTTTACTTGAAATTCCCAATTTCGAAAAAAGTAATTTATAGTGATATAAATGTACGAATTTGTTAAAAAAAAACTTGTATATACAGTTATTTACATATTTTCTTGTTGTTAAACAACGCACGTACAAAAAAAATTGCTACAGAATATAAATGTTAGGTCGTGGTTTTTTTGAGGTAAAAAATTTAAAAAATTAGCTAAAAATCAACATTTTTTATTATAAATTGATTATTCTAGTAGAAAATAACCAATTTCTACTAATAACAATATCCACTATTAGAAAATATAATTTTGGTAGCTGAAAAATAATTTTCGATTAAAAATTATTTGCCTGTTTTGTTACTTGAAGTGTTTTTCCGGAATAAAACGTTTCAGGTAGCTATAACTGAAGTATTTGAGGGATAATAAATTATGAAAATGTACAATTTTGTTTGGTATTCTGTTGTGAAAAAAACTTTATAAACTAATATAACAATTTTAATTAAATATATTTTGTTTTGTTAAAATAAAACATTTTTATTCTCAATTATAAAATTGGTAGTTTTATATGAAATATATATATATATATATATATATATATATATATATATATATATATATATATATAAATGTTATAAAGAGAGAAAGAGAAATATTTTAGTACATTAAATACCGTCAAATCCACCACACGCAGGCAATAGGCTACTTTGCTCGGAATAATAAATATCCGACACAATCCTTACATGCACGCACACACACATCCGAGACAAATACAGCACCGAATCGTGGATAAAAGTAGTATCGATCTTCAATCACAGAATCTAACTCACGGCATGGTCCTCAGGCGGTAATAAATATCGGACGAGAGACAATCGGCTTTTGCGGTAGCGTGCCTCGAACCCACAGTCCGCTCCTTACGACCATCCACCACCCAACTATCGTGTTGTTTCCGCGTGTCCACAGGCCATATCTCTTGCGAATCATTTATTTGTTAATGGCTCCATCGGCTCCTGCTACCAGAGTCTATCTTTTGAAACTGAAGTTATATTATCTAACTCTGATTTTCAGTACATTAGATCAATGATATGTGTGTGCGTGTGTGAGTGAGAAGCACGATTCTCTTTTTACTTTTTTTTCACGTTAGATGTTCGGTTTAATGTTTCAATTTCGTTTTGATAACAAATATTGCTAATAACCATATACATACAAATATATATATATATGTCTAAATTTATAAAATATAGCCATGAGCAATTGTACTGATGCTTTGTTTTTACTACTCAGCAGTCAAATTCATTAGTTTACATATACAGTTAAACTTCTATACAATTATTTACAGTTCATTATAATAGTTCAATAAATTGGCTAATGGCTATTTATATTAAATTATAACGCATCGAATAATCATTACATTAATATGTAATATATGTTTTGATGAGTTATTAAAAGAAGAATGTTGAACGTAACTAGTTTTTATTTCATTTTTAATGTTGAGAATAAAATTCAATTAAATTACAAACATGATGTTATTTTATTTAAAATTAATAACCGTTCATCTTCAGTCGATTGTATTTCGATTAGATGTAAAACATTAAAGTATATAAATATATTAACACATTTTTAATTATATTATTAGAAAAAAATATTGAAATTTAGTTTCAATTTGGTGCGAAGAGAAAATTATAATAAAAGTAAATATTTAAAGTATTTTAACACCAATTAATTTTTATCCCCATCAGAACAGTGGTTATGAAGAGTTCAATAATCACTTATTGTTCACTTTTTTATTATAACAATGTCGACTGATGCGCATTTCGATGGCGATGCCATCATCGTCAGAGCCTTGTTTTCGCCACAGGTACGAAACAAACAATAATTTAAAGGTATTTTTTATTTCAGAATTCACATACACACTCACATATATATATATATATATATATATATATATATATATAGGTGTTTTTTTAATTGTGATTGAATTTTAAATTGAATCCTTATCGAAAGTTCTATCTAACCTAAAAAAACATCTTTTATCATACCTTTATATATACATACACACACATATGTGTATATATATATATATATATATATATATATATATATATATATATATAATTTATATAAAACGGTGTATATGAACATAGGAATTTATAGATGAAGTAAATAGGAGATTAAAAATAAAATGATGTTAATTTAAAAAAAATCTTAATTATGAAGTCGAATATTCGTCTGTGTTTGAAGAATTTTTTAATTAATATATTCTATCAATTCTTATTTACAGTATTGACATGTGGATTTAAAATTTTAGAATAGTGATTCTAAACAATGTATAGAAATATAAAAAGATATATATTAAGAATAATATGTAAAGATAAAAAAACGAGTATATTTGAAAAAAGTTGTAGTTATAACTAAGGTGAAAAGTTTAGGATAAAAATGAACTAGTCGTATATTAAGAAAAGGACCATTGATTGACAACAGAAGTTATTGAATAGAAACCTAGAAATATGAAAGAGCTTCGAATAAATTCTTGGGTAGATGAGATAGAGAAAGGAAAAAATTTTTCGATGTGGAATAGAAGAGAATGATATTGACTGAAAGTGGATATTTTTAAATGAGGTCTACATCCAGTAGTGGACAGAAAGAACCTGATTATATATATATATATATATATATATATATATATATATATATATATATATATATATATAAAATTATTTTTTTTTGGGGGGGGGGTTAAAATTGCTTTATAAAAAAGAATAATATAATAATTGAAATAGTAAGTTATTTCAAGTTTCTCGTACGTTTTTAAAGTTTTATTTACTAACCGAACACATTCGTCGTTTCAATCACAACCCCCCTAAGTTCGATATTAAAATCGTCGTCGAGTTAAAGAAAACATATTTGAAATCGTAACGACCCTCTTACGAAACACGTACCAACATGTTCGAGCCAATCGTTCAGCTCGTCAGCGGCTTTTGGAGCCAAAAAAAAAAACATACACCTGAACCGTCTATACAATTGTCAACGAATTTCGACGTTCGCGAAATTGTGTACAACATGCAGAACCGTCACGTTGTTATGACACGTGTTTAAAATGTTTGTCACACGTGAATTTGTCACCGTGTTATTTCGTCTAACATTCAAACTTTTCGTATAAATTCTTAACTTACTTTGAACTTTTACTCGTTACAACGACACGCCAACGAAATAATGAATATGTTAAATAAATGTCTTGTTATAGGGCATTAGTTACAAGAATGCGACACACTGATTCATAAACTTTAGGTGGACTTAATTGCTAGGAAATAAGTTGTTTATTAATTATAGGAAATATTTTTTTACAATAAATTTATCTATTGATTTTTTGAGATTCATTGAAATTTTATTTATATTTTCTCTTTTTCTACACAAATTTAAAAATAATATCAAAAATATCCACAACAGATCAATTCCAAGACTATTTTATAATACAGACATATTATATTTTCTTAAAATGATTAGAGAGTATTAACATGTATAGAATTTTGGAATAATTTATATTAAAAATCAAAAATGAATATTTTTGATAAAAATTGTAATGTCATTAATTTTATATTTCACTACAATCATCTGATATTCAAGTATTTTAACACTGAATATTTTTAGATTTTTTCTAGATGTTCTTATTAAAAATTTATTTTAGTTTATTTGTTCAATTTTTGTTGAGATTTTTTTTAATAAATAGATTGATATTTTAGTAAAATATATTGGTTTATTTTCGAATAATCAATTCTACCAGTTAATTTTTTTTCAATTTCTTAATTAATTTTCATTCAGTTTTTAATTACTTTTAATAGATATAATCATACTAATATTAAAATAGAGATATTATTTAATAAAGAGTTTTTCAAAAAGCGAATCAGAATTTTAAATGGAAATAAAACAAAAAGTATTTAATTATTTAGTTATATATTTTTTCATTTTTAAGTTTATTTCATGGCATTAATGATGGAAACAATTCAACTCATATGACTACCATTTAGTCACTCTGTGATTCAATTTTATGAATTACATATTCAATGTTTATTTTTAATACTTCTTGTTCGTAGTTTATCAGCATAAACCAGTGATTTTACATAACCTCACAAAAAATAATCCAATGGAGTTAGATTACATGAACTTGGTGGTCAATTGATGAGTCCATTTCGTGAAATAATGGACTTATTAAACTTTTGTTTCAATAAGTCTATTAATTTTTTTACAATTTCTAAGCGTTGTTGAAGTGTTAAACGTTCTATGATAATTTATCAAACTATACTGAGTTGAAATGTCAAAATGAGTTTAAAAAAAAAACATGGCTGCCATAAACTGTCAAAATTCTGACATTCTCACTGAAAAATTCTATATAATCATTGTATGAATAAAATATATAATAAAATACAAGTACATTTCTTAAATATCGATCGTTTCTATGTGATATAAACAATGTATAATATTAAACAAATCTTTGTACAAGTACACATTGTTTCAGAGTAAGAGGAGATCACTGACCACGTGTTTTAAGAACAAAAGCTCTCACAAACGAGTTTCGCTTACAGCAAACAAAGCTCGCCTCAACCATCATCTTATATAAACTCTTATCGCCGTAAGATATTATATTAACCACTTCTAAAACTGTCTCCATCAACGTACCACTCCTCATACTATGGAACGAGCGTAACCGACCGACCGACCTGGTACACCGACCGACAAGCATCCACTTGACATGACGCGTAATTTCCTGCGAGCTTCCAGAGTATGATTCAACATCCAACGCATATATATATATATATATATATATATATATATATATATATATATATACGAATGATACGAAATGAGTGAGTGAGTGAGCGAGCGAACGAGCCGATGACTGGATGTGTCTGTGTAAAGTTTCAAGTTTGATGGTTGATTATTTTTTATTGATGTTGACGAAATATGAGCTTCTTAATGTATATGTCAATGATACGGTCGATACTGACATTCGGAGGGAAAGTGTTTGTTGGCGGAAGAGTATGTTTATGATTGATGTGATGACTACGTAACCGTAAAGATGAGATTTCAGTTATACACTCAGTTAATCACATGCATAACTGTTGTTATGTTTAATGGAGATTAAATAAAGATTGAACGAGAAAACATTTTTTCATTACATTAAATTCATTTACTTAACAGATTTTCTTTTTAAAAAAATATAAACAATACTTCGAACTAATTAAACAGATTTCTCAAATATATAAATTTAATTTATAGAAAAATATTTTTTTTAAAAAATAGTGAAATTCACTCTCTTTGAGATTGTATAGATATTACTTGTTATTATTCTAGCTTACTGTTTGTTTGATTTTTAATTATTTCAGATTTTATATATACCTTTATTGTTTGAAGACTTGTTATTTTATTTTTATTCGGAATCACTTTTATAAAGACAATCTGCTTTACATCATTAGCCAGTTATTCTCATTAGTGTTCTTTCAACTTTCAAATCTTAACAAATAAGTTAATGGAAAAGAAAAAATCAAAGTTGAGATAATAAATAAGTAAAATTTAATTTAGAATTCATTAACTCAAAAAAAATTGTACAATGTTAAATATAAATAATAATTAATCATTTTTTTTGTTTTAATTAACATACATTTTTGTAATTTCTTATTATTTACTTTTTTTAAAAAAATATGTTAAGATGAAAGGATCGAAAATTCCGGTAGATTTTTTAAAAAAAAGAAATCAATTATCTGTACGATCCTACATCTTTTTCAAAGATTATAACTTTTTCAGTAATTATAAATGTGTAAATCTGCACACCCATCCATCTAATATTCCATAATCGAACAACACGACGACGTTGACATCTTTCTTCTCGTACACACTTTTATTTTCCACACGGAAATAAAATTAATTAACGTAAGTGATGAAAATAAAACGATTTTTTTCTCTGCTGTCTTTTTTTACGCTAGGCACATTATGTACTTGCACAACAACTACTGCCGCAGCAGAATATTAAATCGACATCCTGCTGCGATCAGAGCGGACCCAAAGCTTCGACATGTTCGCTCATACTGACAGTTCCTGTAACTAACTAGCCATCCCATTGTAATTAGTGTACGTAATATGTCAACCAGTACGTCCATTCGTCGGGTTCAGAAAAACCACATGTTATCAACCGACCCACCTATAAAATCTAAATGGAAACATTGTGAAAACGTATAATTTGTAAATTATAACGTTACATACACATACACATACGCATACATACATACATATATATATATATATATATATATATATATATATATATATATATATATATATAAGATATATTTTGAACTTTACATTCGGTATACATATATTTTATAATTTATCATTATTGTCCGTTTTAAAAACAACACGTGTATTTCGTATGACTTAAAACGCACATAATTCTTTAGGATTAGTCTTTATATTTATGACATTTTAAGCTTATTATTTTATTAATTATTTTGTACAAGATAATAAATAAATATGTTGTATATATTTTGAAATATATGTACGTAATTATAATTATATGCGTATGTACAGAAACGAGGAAAGTATTTTTTAAATAGTCATAAAATTTGCGTATGAGTATTTTATACACATACATATATATTTTTTTTAATAAAAATGATAAATTATTGTGAATAAAAAGAAATTATTTTTAAAAATAAATTTTAAGACTAATAAAGTTTGATACTGTATTTAAATCTCTTCTGTATAAGAAAAAATCCTTTTTTTGGGTGGTTTAGATGAGATTGAAGGGTTTAGATGTATATTTACTTGCTTATTTCCATTCATTACTTTTTATTATCCTTTAATCTTATTTGTACTACCCTATATAAAAATTAAAGTCTTGTTTTCATTTTTATAATATTTTTTGAGAGTTTATAATCCAGTTTTAAATATTTAGTGTTTTATTATTAAATTTTTATAGTATTTCTGAATCATTAGAATAAATAAATAAATATAATAAATCTTTAAATTTGTGTTAATATAGGTGTTTTTTTAAGCATAATAGAACTTTAAATTGAATCCCTATTGAAAGTTCTATCTAACCTAAAAAAACATTCTTTATATAACATGTATGTATATGTATATATAAAAGTTTGATAAAAATGTTTTTGAGGTTAGATAGAATTTTTCGATATGAATTCAATTTAAAGTTCTATCATTTTAAAAAAAACGTTCTATATAATGAAAAATTGTTTATACAAAAATTTAAAAATTGTCAAAAATGTGGAGTTAAAATATAAAAAAATGTATAATATTATACACACACACACACATACACACACACATATATATATATATATATCCGATTCTATTTTTGAGCAAAAATAAAAAAATATTTCTCTCACAAAAACCGTATTCTTTTAATTCAGTACCTGATGATTTTTGTTTCCAAAACTAAAAGTCGATACAAAAACGCTTTGATGGTATAAAAAGATAAAGCTTCAGAATGTTGAAAAGCTTTGACTGAGATTCAGAAAAAAGAGTACAATGAATTTTCTATTGTAGAAATGGAAAAAAGGCATGCAGTGGTGGGTTTATATCTAT
Source organism: Neoneuromus ignobilis (assembly GCA_029203775.1). NCBI lineage: Eukaryota > Metazoa > Arthropoda > Insecta > Megaloptera > Corydalidae > Neoneuromus > Neoneuromus ignobilis. The sequence continues at coordinate 7,707,856 of CP092091.1, read as the reverse complement.
GTGGAGTGCTTTAAAGGGAAAATATTTTCATTCTGTTTTTTAATTTTTTTTTTAATTTATTGTAGTCTTTGTATTTAATAATATAAATATTTATATACAGAAAATATTGTTTATAATTCAACATTTTTAATTTAGGTTTTGTTAAAGTATTAACACAATTTTATTTTATTTTTCATTCTATGTTAGTAATTAATATATTTTTAGTTATTTTGATGTTTTTATTGTAATAATATATTTTTAAAACACTTTTATAAATATTGAAATTTAATTATATTTTTATCAAAGTCGATTATTTTGAAATAAATATAACAATTTTAAAAATATTCCTATATTTTGTTGTTATAATGTAAAAATATTATGTTAGTTTGTTATATATAAATACAAGTAATTATATATCCGAAAAATATTTAAATGTGTGTATTAAAAAAAATATACATTTTTCTTTATTATTATTTTTGTGAAAATTTCAAACTTTATTCTTTATTTAGAGATATCATAAATAATTGATATACGAAATTAAACTTTGACGAAAATAAGAAAACAATATGGGATTTAATATAAATATATTTCTCGAAGAATTTTTCTTTTATTTTCTTTATTAAAATTATAAATAAATTTTGTTCATGTTTATTTTATAAAATGTATTCAGTAACGTAATTAGACACAAAAAATCCGTCGAATAAATCTAGTTTTTAACTTTTAAAATAACTAATTGTAAATAAAAACGTCGAATGAAATAATGACTTGTTTTAAAAACCTTCCGCGGAGATACAACGACGGCAGTGGCGCGCGATCATATTTTTATTTAAAATAAACGAACGTTTATAAATCGCTTCATTAAAATCAAAGGTTAATGATATCAGCGGCTTTGTGTAACGTATTATAACAAAAGACTACCATAAGAAGATTATCAACATCCGACTAATCTTTGCCGAGTTGGAGCCGTGTAAAAAAAATACAAGCCGTCGACTGAAAAAAAAATCCACAGAGTGCGACAACCGACTTGCGCCATTACGTTTTTTTATCGTCGCGACGAACATACTGTAAAACATACGGCCCTTTGTCACAGACTATTAATGGGAGATGTTCGGTGAGGCCACGACCACCATCTTAGCCATTTGTTCCGCGACGTCTGACGTCATCAATTAATATTCAAGACGGCCGTCAAGCGCGTCTCTCCCACACCCCGTTACCATCATTGTACGTGATACAATTAAAGCAATACGTGCCGACCGGTGCCCGCGGGGCACGGCGTCTCTCTCGCACGGCTGCAAACACAATATCCAGCCGCCGGTGAGTTACACACCTATTGTGTGCGGGGTGATCGCACCCGCAGGAATTCAGTGGCGCTTTCAGTTACAAGCCGGCGCGGGTAGAATAAGTAGCAGGACCGAGGGGCGCGGTTGTCGAGGTCCGATTAAGCTGCTCGCCGTCATTACGGACGGCTTGTTAGTACGTCGAGTTGACTAGTTGTTCCATGTCAAAACTCGACAACTATTTACTGTTGCGGAGGATACAAGCCGAGCACTGCTTGAAAAGAAATTGTTTCGTCGGGTCGAACGCAACAACAGACGAACGGAACTGATTTGTGTATTGTCAGTCGTATTTCTATCGATGAATTCTTGTTGGAATATTCGAAAGTGCTATAAACACACTCAAACAACTATTGTTATCAAAAATATCCGACAACTATTTTATATAAAACGTAGTTAAATAATAACAGATAATTACAATTAGCTTGGTAAAATTGATCATTTTACTATTAGTAAAGAAATTACTCCAAATTATCCATAATTTTATAAATGTTTAATAAATGTGTTATGAAAAATAAAGTATATAAAACACTGGAATTAAACATTTAATTTCATTGCAGAACAGTTTGTGTTTGTGTGTATGTATATATATATATATATATATATATATATATAGAGAGAGAGAGAGAGAGAGAGAAGCTCAAATGACACTGAATGATAATAAAGAATAGTAAATAAAAATAAGCAAGTAAATATATGTCTAAATTTGTTAGTTCTTTTTTCTCTCTCTTTTTCTCTTTCTCTTTATATATATATATATATATATATATATATATATAGAAAGAGAGAGAGAGAGAGAGAGAGATTCATCCAAATATGACGCCTATATTTATGTTTTACTGACCCTTTAAACTCGAATGTCACGCTGGAGGTGACAACACAAATTTGCTAAAAAAAACTCTTATGTTACCTCTGAGGCGACAACACTAATCATTTGATTTTTAGGCATATTTTTCAGCTGATTGTTTTTATTTATTAGTTTAAAACTGTTATACAATTCGTACATTTTATATAAAATATCGTGTAAAAGAAATGGTATGAAACCAAAAACCCAACTACATTTTATACATAAATTAGTAGTTTCCTTAGTGGGAGATTTCAGACAAGGAGCAAACACACGGGATAGACAGACAACATCAGATGTGGGAAATCGACTTGATGGAAAACTTCCAGCCAGAAACTTCCAACCAGACCCACAAGGGAAACATAATGATTGTATGGTCTGTTCAAACAGAAAAGTTAAGAGAGGAACGAAAAACGGTTTATTTTTGTGAAACGTGCAAAAAACATCATTTCCTGTATGTTGGGGGATTGTTTTAAGAATTGCCATACTTTGGAAAAAATTAAGAAATAAATTATATAATAATAGATAGAACAGAAACAATAAATTTTACTGTTGTATATAATCTAATCTAACTTACCTAAAAATAAATACAAGTAGACACGTAACAACATTGAAAAAATCGAGTTTAAAGGGTTAAAGAAACTATACACATGTTTATTTTTAATGAAACACAAATCTAGGTGTCACATTTGGATGAACCTTTATATATATATATGGGGGTCGTTTGATAAATAAGGTAAAAAGTAAGAAAAACTAAATTGAAAAAAATAATTAAATGAATTAATTAATTAAATTAAACAATAAATAAATTTACCATACTTATCAAACATCCCTCGTATATATATATATTTATATATATATATATATATATATATATATATATATATATATATATATATACTGTTTTCTTAAGCGTGATAGCAATTTACATTGAAATCAATTTAAATTTCTATCAAGCTTTAAAAAATCTCTCTCTCTCTCTCTCTCTCTCTCTCTCTATATATATATATATATATATATATATATATATATATTTCACCAAAAATGATTTCAGTTTTTGAAAACCAAAATCGTTCAAAATTTTCAATTATAGTTTATAATTATTTCAAGAATTATTTATGCAATAAAATTATAAATTGTCTACACATGTTTATACTTTTTAATGAAACTGATGTCAAAAAGAAGAAAAGCATTTGTTGATTAGACTTTTTAATGAAACTGATAATTTAATAAAGAAGAAGATGATTTGTTGATTAGGACTTGTCATTAATGCGAATCAAGTCTGTCAGAAAGAAATTTCATTAAATTACCTAAAATATTTTAAATGTCAGAATTCAATTGGATATTCATTGTAAGAGAAATTACTTAATTTAACGTTATAAGATTTTATAAAGTGTTCAATAATAGTATATTGTTCTAGAATGAAACATTATATATATATATATATATATATATATATATATATTAATATGACCTAATTATTTTAAATAATGAATCGGTAGCAATTTCTGTTCTTTAATAACTCAATTATTATATACCACAAGTAAATTTACTTCAGTAATTGTTTCAAGTAACTTATATATAAAATTATCTTCAAAGGTTTCGAAAATCATACACTGTTCAAAATATGCTTCGATATTAACAACATATATTATTGATAACAATGCTTTTCGAACTATGTAGATTGTAGTTTATATAAACTATTAATAATATTGTCTTAGAAAAGTTTTTACAAGTTATATTTGCCACATGTATTAAAGTTAAAATTTGAAATTGGGAAATTAGTATTAGATAAAGGAAACTACTTGCCACAAATGTTATTTACTGCAATTATTTATTTATTATTGATGAAAACTAAGCTTGACTATTTTCTATATGAAATATTTTAAATTGTCACTTCTGATCCCTACAATCAGTTAGTTACAAATTTAATATGTATGTATTTATACATATTATTCTGTAGTAAAATAAAATTTTAACTTCTAATGTTTTAATAAAAATATTTTAGTATAAAAATCTATTTTATTTCCTTATGAATGTAACTTTATTTTCTTGTTAAAAGCCCAAAATATATTAACTATTGACACCAAATGATTTTTTCAACTTAACAAAAACTAACGTACAAAAAGCAACCACGAACTAATAATTTCGAACTGAATATCATTTTCGTTATCGAACTTAATTATTCTGATAAGCGAATTCATTATAACGAAATAGCAGTAACTCATTACTAGTTAGGAAAACTCGTTAATTACGCACGTTTTATTGGCAACAAAGACTACAAAGTCTGTCTTTACACGAGAGCGTATGTCTACTTTTCCTTTCTACTTCCTTTTTTATCTCCCTTGCACATACACACTATATGTGTATATATATAATTTTTTCGCGTTGTATTATAAAGCGTACCGGATCTAATTTTTCTTTCGCGCACCTCGTTAATTTCATCTCTCATAAACTCATCCCAACGTTGGTGCCGGTTTGCTTAAAGCACCACTCATTTGTAACAATTTTGAAAGTTAAAAAGCGGGACAGTTTTAATTTTTTCACGTCCTTATATATTTCGGTATTAGCTGACGTTACTCAATTTTCATATCATCTTTTTTAATACGAGTTTTTCACAGTTTTATACACAAACATTTATATATATATATATATATATATATATATATATATAAAGAGAGAGAGAGAGATTACTACAAATTTTTATGATTATTTGTTTGATCATTTGATTGATTTTGTAAATAATTATACAAGACTGTACTTCAAAAATAATTAAGAACGCTAGTTAAATCAACTGTGTTTGTAATTTTTATTTCAACAAAAGCTTATTTTAGTAACTGCTTTTTTTTAAAAAAAATATATAAATACAATATAAATAAAGATAACTGACTCAATTTAAAAATAAGCTATAGGATGGCATAAATAATATTTCAAAATGTAACATTCAGTCCTGTTTTATATTTTTAAGACTCATTTGGGCCACTCTATAGAAATAAAAATGACTGAATATAAATAAACTACAATTCATCAAAATATTTTTGTTATGTATATATTTTTTTATAAACTAATTTTGAAATATGCTATAAAAAATATTGATGGACAATAAACATAACCAAAAATTAAATTTTATAAAGTTAGACTTTTAGATTTTATAAAATATACAAATTTGAAATCATTTAACAAAATATACTTCATCCAAATACCTTCATTAGTAATTAAAAAAAAATTCACATTAAGCAGAATATTTTAATAAATTTACTTATAGATTAAATCAGTTATCGGTTTTGTACACTGTTTGTAATTTCTGAAATTTATTTACATACAGAAATGTGATTGATAATGAGGTAAAATTAAATTAAAAATTAATTACTAATAAATTTAATATATATGGTCATCCAAATGTGACGCCTAGATTTGAGTTTTATTAAAAAGAAACATGTGTATAGTGTTTTTTTTTTAATAAAACACAAATCTAGGCATCACATTTGGATGACCCTATATAAATAAACATTTATAGATTATTTGTATATACAAAAAAGATTTATTTCTCCACAATGTATTATTTCCCTTATTTGATATCAATTCGAAAATTCGATTTAGATTCCGATTTAACATAAAAGATCATACACTTTATTCATTCCAGCATAACATTTTATAAAGCAACACTTGATGATGATGGCATGGTTATCAAAATCTGCATCAGCGAATAAAGTTAACGATATGTGTATTACTGAACACTTTTATAAAATCTTATTGGTGTTGAAACGAGTGATACAACATGCTGTATTGAATTTCTTAGATTTGGGTTATAGTAAATTTTGTAGAGTACTAAATTAGATTTTCATGTTAAACTTTTTTAAGTACTTTAATGATATTTTTTGACAGCTTTGAATAGCCTTAATAAATAAACTCTGATCATGAAATTGTCATTTACTTTTTTATTTATTAATTTCATTGTTAAATTATCTAATGTTAAATTTTTTAGATACTTTAATGAATTTTTTTGACAGCTTTAAATGGACTCTAAGGAACGATATTTGATCATTGAATCATCATCCAATTTTAACATTATAAGTTTCATTAAAAATTAAGGACGTATATGCATTATGTACATAGTTTTAGCCCTGAAACTATTACTAAAATAATTCTAAATAATAATTGAAAATTTTGAACGATTTTTGTTTTCATAAACATGAAACGATTTTTTTATGAAATAACATGGAAAACATATTTTTTAGTGTTATATATATATATATATATATATATATATATTTCAAACCTTTCTTTCACATAGTAATACATTTTAGTTTAGACGATAACAATAAACTTTTCGCAGAGAAACCGTACCGTTAGTATATTAAAGCTGGAACAACAACTTGAGCTCAGAACCGATATGTTTGTTTTTTATTGGGGTCGATTTAAAACGTTTTGTCACATAATTTCAAAAAAAGACTTGAAATATTAAAACAAAGGTCGTTTTTTTCAATCGTTCGAACTGTAGATGAATTAAATCAATTTGTTTGAGGGAGTGAAAATAAAGTTTATTATATAACTTTATATTATATATATATATATATATATATATATATATATATATAATTTGTTAATACAATTAAATAATAAGAAATTGATTAGAAAATGTATTGATATAAGTATTTAATATTCTAATAAATTTACTTATAGATTAAATCAGTTATCGGTTTTATACACTGTTTGTACATTCTGAAATTTATTTATAATACATACAGAAAGGTGATTGAAAATGAGGTAAAATTAAATTAAAAATTAATTACTAATAAATCTAATACATACATATATATATATATATATATATATATATATATATATATATAAACTTTTATATATACAAAAAAGATTTGGTACGAATTTTAATTAACTTCGATTATATTAAATTGAAATATTAATAAAAGTAGTCTTTAAATTTAACCACCGTGTTGTAATTGGTTTGTAGTCTGATTATTATTACATGATAATGTTTATTGACAAAGTAATTAATTGTATACATTTTAATTATATAATAATTGAAAACTGAAACGATTTCAATATTGAATACAAAGTTCGATTAAATGAAATTATTTATTTATTTTTTTAAAAAAATGTGTAATAATGTAGAAAGAATTTTATAATAAAATTCAGATTTTTCTACAAGATTTGCTTCTCGAAAGATTTATTGTTTTAAGAAAGATTCAGTCCACGTTCATTTTCTTCTCATATTTATTTTAGAAGTTTTTTTGGAGAAACGTAACAGTGAGATGAATTTTTAATTGAAATAATTCGTTTGATGGTATATTATTTTTATTCTTGAAATTCTAAGAAAAAATATAGTAAAAATCGATTTTCTAGAAATTTTATTTTCAAATAATGACTATTACCTGTTTGAAAAAATATGTTCAACCATTATAATCGTTTTATAATCAAAAATATTAATTTATAGTGATTTTTACATTTTTAATTTTTGAGTATAAAAACGATATATAGTATGGGAAATTTTATGAAAATATCAAAGATGGACTAAAATAAATCACACTAGTGATTAAATAAAAATTTTTTGAAAACAAAATTAATTTTATTTGTAGAAGATATAAATTATTAAAAATCCTTTAATTAAATATTAAATATTTTCACTTTCTAACGTAATTTTTAAATAAAATTTAGAATTTTTCAACTGAATTATTTATTAATAAGTAAATTAAAAATGAATATATCTTTAAAAAAATTATTCAAATAATAGGTAATATTATTTTTTGATTTTTTGAATTTCTAGCAAAAATATTTAATGATTAAAAATCGACTTTTCACTATAAAAATTTTATTTTATTATTTTTGCTAGAAAATAATTATTTTCTAGTAAAAAATCTAGTAAAAAATGAGCTTTTAATAAAAAGACATTGACTCGTAGCAAATTTTCTAATTTTTAATCCTAAAAAAACAAAGATATATGATAATATACAAAATTTTATTAAAAAATCAACAGTTTTTAAAATCCATTTTTTCTTCCACAGTAAAAGAGAAATTAAAAAATAAACATTTTTGTATAAAACAAATGTTATTTAGTGAAAAATACGATTTTTATTCACTAACACTTTCAGGTATTGCTATTTTTGGAAATCTGTCATTTCATAGACCTTTGTTTAATTGTGTTATTTTTTGGAGTTCATCAGAGAATTTTTAAAAAAATATAATATTGTCATCAACTTAAGGATGGCTAAATATCTTGTCTTTTAATTTCATTCTTTTAGATTACAAATTTAGTATCTCAAACATAGTTTTTAGTACTGGTAATAACTAGTGATATAAAATCGTTCTATTTCAATTATTAAAAAAATTTAAACTTTTATTTTTTCATGTATTTGTAAATAGGATATAGTATTTTAAATATATATATATATATATATATATATATATATATATATATATATATATATATATATATATTTAATAGTTCATTGCGTTTGTTGTTTTAAATTTCTTAGAAATACTCAAGTGTTCGTTTCTTTCAACAAGTTTGAACTTCAGTCCGCGCTATTGACTCGAATAAAAAAAAAATACCCGGCAGTCAATATATAACAAAGGGTAATTAGCACAACAATAAGTGGTCAAATTACTGTAAATTTCTATTAGCTATTTACAAAACCGCACTAGCGAGCGTTCCGCCACTGAAATACGTGGAGACAATGCGGGGTGAACGCCGACGAGGTAACATGAAAAATGAGCGTTGTAACTTACAGGGGCGGCAATCTGTAATTTGTAATGGAATCATGTAGCGGCAATGTTTTTGTGGGCTGCGACAGTTAGTGCTACCCTGTGAGCGTGACCGTGACATTTATACGAGCGAGAAAACAATACCGCGTGTATGCTTTTAGGGGTACGATAGTCCTTTTTATTGTAGGGTTTTAATGTTTTCGTAATGCGGTCATCCGGCGTCAAAACGTTATTTTATTAGAACGAGATGGTGTAATAGATTTAATATAACGTATGTTTTGCGCTCCCGAAGTGGGCCGACGAAAATCGTAAAATAAAGAACTTGCGTCGAGATCCATGGAGACATTTAACTTTAAACAAAAGGAACATTTATATTCTGTAGCAAATTTTTTTGTACGTGCGTTGTTTAACGACGAGAAAATATGTAAATAACTGTATGTACAAGTTTTTTTTTAAACAAATTCGTACATTTATATCACTATAAATTACTTTTTTCGAAATTGGGAATTTCAAGTAAAAATTGAAAAATACTAAAAATCCAATTTCGGTTATAAAAACTGTATTTTATAATAAACAATGAAAATTTTGATAGAGAATGACTATTTTCTGTTTAAATAATCGATTCCTGGTAAATAAATTGACTTCTAGATAAAATTAAAAATGTTCAATTTTTGGCCTCAAAAAAACAACGACCTATAGTATGGAAAATTTCATGAAAAATCAACATTTTCTAAAAATGATTTTTTTCTTCTAAAATCAAAGATTGGATGTAAAATAAGGCGAATTGATGATTAAAATCGATTATCCGAACACAGGACGAATTTCATTTAGATAAAACCTTGATTTTAACAAACAATCATTTAATTCACTTAAAAATTAAATATTTTCAGATTCGAATATTTTTTCAAAGGCTAATTAGTATTTATTTTACTGAAAATACTTCTAAATATGTGTATAATAAATTTACAATGAATATTTAGTGTTCTGACAAAGACAAAATTTTTTTTGGAATTTTTTTAAATTTCAAGAAAAATTGAAAATTATTAAAAATTGAATTTTGTCCACTAAAATCGTATTTTTAAATAACGAACAATATTTTTAATGGAAAATCATTATTTTCTACTGAAATAATCGATTTATAATGAAAAATGTTGATATTTAGCTAATTTTAAAATTTTCAATTTTTTGCCTCAAAAAAACCACGACCTATGGTATGGAAAATTTCATGAAAAATCAACATTTTCGAAAATCGATTTTTTTCATCTAAAATCAAAAATTGGTTATAAAATAAGACTAATCAATGATTAAAATCGATTATTCGAACATAGAACGAATTTTATTACGATAAAACCTTGATTTTCTCAAACAGTCATTAATTCAATCAAAAATTGAATCTCCACATTTTTGAACGTTTTTTATAGAATAACTAGAATTTTTCTTTATTGAAAATATGTCTGGGAAGTGTTTGGTAAATATTCAACAAATATTTTATGGTCTGATAGAGACAAATATATTTTTTTTATTTTTTTGAATTTCAAGAAAAACTGAAAATTATTAAAAATTGAAGTTCGGCTACTAAAATCCCATTTTCTAATAACTAACGTTACTTTTAATAGAAAATAATTATTTTCTACTGAAATAATCGATTTATAATGAAAAATATGGATTTATAACGAATTTCAAAAATTTCAATTTTTGAGCTCAAAAAAACCACGACCTATAGTATGGAAAATTTCATGAAAAATCAACATTTTCGGAAATAAATTTTTTTCGCTTAAAATCAAAGATTGGGTATAAAATAAGACTAATCGGTGATTAAAAGTGATTTTTCGTATACAGAACAAATTTTATTTAGATAAAACCCTGATTTAACCAAACAATCACTAATTCAATCAAAAATAAACTTTTTTCATATTCTAGCGTTTTATGAAAGCTAATTTCTATTTTTTTCAGTAAAAATATTTTCGAAAAACATTTTTTTTCTTTTAAAATCAAATTTTGATTAAAAAGTAAAGTGAATTGAAGATTAATATCACATTTTCGAACAGAAAACGAATTTTATTTAGAGAAAATTAATTTTAATATGACTGAAAATTCTTTATTTTTATTTTCGAATTTTTTTTAAGAATAATTTTATTTTTTTCTGTTAAAAATATTTATAGACAACACGAGAAATTGCCAATTAAAATTTCAATATTTAACGATATTAATAATTTTTCTTATTTTTTAAAAATATTAATTTAAATATTTTTTGTCTTCAAGCTTTGTTTTTTCAATTTCTGTTTTTATTTTTTAAAAAAATTACATTTTTTTCATTAATTCATTTACTACTCACAAGTCGGTCAGTGCAATAGTTTGTTCCACTTCCAACTATCCTTCAGATTCATTTGAGCTACTATACAATGAACATAAACACATATTTATTCTAAAATTTCTCATGACAAGTCACAGATGTAAATTATGATTTTGAGAAATCAAATATGTGTTTATATTAAACACACGTGTACATAAAACAAAGATGCATTCATAAATTAGATAACAAAATGAAGTTAAATTGAACTTCTGCTTACAATTCAGTGTTCTGGAAATATAAATCAAAATAGATATGATTGAGCAACAGTGTGACATTTGGTCAGACGAACAATAGAGTTCATATACGAACAATTCTTTAAATCTTAAATCGTGCATACGTATCTGCTTACAAAGATTACGAATTCGTAAATTCAATGACCTGTTGTATAAAATAAATTCATTAAACACCCACTGATAAATAGTATCAATGAGTGTTTATATTATGCCATTGTTAAATAAATATTTTTAAAAACATTGATAGCATGTGAATATGCTGAATTGCAAGTTCTCGTTCTAAAAAAATAATCGTACAATTATAATAAGCACTTGTTATTATAAGATAAAGTTTTATTTAAATAATTCGTTGAGATTTATTTAACAATTGATAATAAACTTCATTTATAATGTTGATAATTCAAACGTGAGAAAAATAATTTTTCGTTAAGGAGATATAAATACTTGTGCATAGATATAAAAAATTATTAAACTGATTAGGTACTTTTATTTTAAACACTATTTTTTGTGAATATGTAATAAATACTTAAAATATGTATGAAAAAATTAAATTATTAAAAAAATGAATTAGATTTATTTAATTATTACAAAAGAGAAATTGTCATTGAATTTTTTTATTAATTTCAGATAAAATAAAAAATATATATAAATGATATATATCTCAAGATTTTGAGGTCTTAATTCATTTTTTAAAAATTAAACATTCATTTATTTTTCTGCTATAGATAAATTGATAAAGTCTAAAAAAATTTGGGTATTTTATTTGTTACTTTATTTAACTTATTTAATTCTAGAATGTATTTTTACTTTTTTATTACATTATCTATTTATTCTCTTTATCAGCTGTATGCATATATATATATATATATATATATATATATATATATATATAGAGAGAGAGAGAGAGAGAGAGAGAGAGAGAGAAGAGATTTTTCATTTTTAAAAAATTATCAACTTGGAGAAACTGTTTTACTAAATAATTCATCCAAAGTTAATAAAATCAATTTGATGATAATTTTATTATTTCTTGGATTTTCAGAACTGTAATTAAATTGTCATTAGTTTCTATAAAAATTTGAAAAAATCTTTTCTAATGGTTAAGACAAGTTAACAAGCAGATATAATAAATTCACTGAAATAAAACGAGGTGATATTTGAGAATAAAAACATATTTTCTACCTGCAATTCTTCATAATAATATGGAGGAGAATGGTATAGAAGTACTTATATATATATGTGGGTGTAGGTATATATATATATATATATATATATATAAATGTGTGGTAGTTCATTGTCGAAGACGTCACCGCACATAGCATTACAGTCGATTGCTTGCCTGCTACAGTCTTCCTGCCACTGCCATATCTTACATCCACCGTTGCCGCCCAACGTTGAAGATGGCACTATGCCCCCGAGCCGAATCGCTCCACAGGACACGAGATTTACTCCCGCTACACTTCCGCTACGTCTCCGGTCTCCGGAATCGACGACTCCGCGCGACGGCGGAGCAGGCAATGGTGAACAGAGCGATGATGGTAATGTTGGTGGAACTTTCATCGTCGTTGATGGCGGTACTACCGAACTGTGGTAGTCGTATAGTGTAGTGGTGTAGTGTAGCAGCGTGGAGCACAATGAGGGTGACGAATGAAAATGTGTAACATACATCATAAGTGGGAATAAACTCGTACACGTAATGCGTCCTGAGTAATCTCAATATGTTGTTGTTTAATAGAGGATATTGTGGTAAACTTATATTTTACCAGCCCATTGTGTTTTTATATACACGTCATGAGAACGTGCACGTTATTAAAAATATATTTCAACCCTAATGAGTACGTTTTCATATATGATTACACACTTATATATATAACTACACACATACATACATACATCAAAAGCAGATAAAAATATAATCAAAATTATTACAAGATTTTTTTGAGTATAATTGAATGGGTGTATAAGAAAAAAAATAATTAGGTTTACAACAAAATCATCAGATTATACATCAATACATTTGTCTATAAATCGTTTTAGAGATTATAGTTTCTTATCAGAAAATAATAAATTCAAAAAAGAAAAGTAAATCAATACAATAACAAAACTACTTCTTGTATTTGATATATAAATATTGTAGTAAATGAAAATTTAGATTGAATGAATGAAATCATTTGAAAAATAAAAAGTTGATTTTTCTTAAAAAATATTGGATTTTGTATCAAGTCAATAAAATGACTTGGTTATAGTGGTGATTTTTTTATTAATAAAAAAATATAAAAATTCATTTTAATAATTTTACATAGATCTGTAATATTTTAATTTATTATTTAAAATAAAAATAAGGTCGAGAGTACCAACTTGAAAAATATTGAGAAGAAAATAAAAAATTAAAGAATTTTTTAAAGTATTTAAAAAAGAGTTATGGAAATATCATACATCGGTATATAAAAATAAAAAACAGCTATTTCGAAGCATAAAATATTGATTTCTTAAAATACACTTTTTGAAAAAAAATCAATATTGTTTTTATAGCTGAATTTGAAATATGACAAAAGTAAGAAAATCAAAATTGATTTCATATGAGTTTATGAACTGGTTTTAAAAATAATTATAGATTTGAAAGATTTGTTCTTATTTTGAATCATCTATTTTGTATTTTTAAATTATTTTCATTTGAAATATTATTTTATTATTTATATATTTTTCAACAAACCCAAATATTTTCATATGAATTCCAGTTAATTATTTTTTCTTTTTTATTTCCCCACGAGACTTTCTTTGTCAATCTCATATTAATTTCATATCGGTCATTTTTTTCTCTTGTGATTTCAATAATTTATTATTGTATTTTTTTTAATTTTTCAATTCAAATAAAACAATGTTTCTTATTTTACATTTTTTATATAAACTTTCATCTTGCTATTATTCTCTCTGAATTTTTTAACATTTTTTTTAATAATAATATAAATTATTCCATTTTGAACAATTCAATTTTTTATTGTATATTATTTTTTATATTGTGATTGTGCTTTTTGTATGTTTCATATTTATATTTCTTGATTTAAAGATAATAATTTTCGTTTTTCATCAGCTGTTTTTATCTTAAGAAATATATTTTATATTTTTCATTTCAAACTTAACGGCTATTATATATATATATATATATATATATATATATATATATATATATATATATATATATATATACACGTGTGTGTGTGTATGTAGATGTATTTGTATGGATATTTAAATAAATATGTGTAGGTGTATGTATGAATGTTTGTTATTGAAAAATATCCGAGTATCTTATACCAACAAAGTATACGAATGTTAATATACGATTACAGGCAATTTTTAATGAAACATCTAACTTGAAAACGTGGCCGAATGCCACTGTACACGAATTCGATTTTATGTCACAAAACAAATTATTATTTATTCGGACAAATAACCGTTATCTTTGATCTGTATCAACAATCATAAATTGTGTATCTCCCACTCTCGCTCATTTATCTATCAGCCAGTCGTCCCCGTACGCCCGTTCTATCCATCGGTGACCACCCTCCACCTCTTCATCCGCTCTCGACTCTAGTCACCGGAAATGAATCGTTAAGTCCGCGCCCCGGAACATTGCCGGAACATGCCTCAAATTGCTGTTTCTGCTGCAGCCGTACTATGTGTTCGTTCCTGCTGTTTCATCATTGATATATCCAGTATCCACTTGCGTTACAATTTATACTTGCACGTATTGATATTCGGGACATTTTATTTAATACACTGTACGATACGTTTATTTATTTTCGGTTTATGTGCGTTTTGTTTTTCGGGGTCGGTTTAATTGAAACGTTCGACGCCATTTGATTTTTCTTTCGCTGACTTGTTTGTACAGTACTCTGTTCAAATATACTTTGAATAAAAATTACAACGAAAACAAATATATCATTAACACTAACTCATTTGCATTTATATATATATATATATGTATATATATATATATATATATATATATATATATATATATATATATGTTTGTATATATAGAATTTTCTAATAATAATATCAGAACTTTGACGGCTGGTAGTAGCCATGTTTGAATTTTTTTAAGCTCATTTTGACATTTCAATTCAATCATGGAATATTTAACATTTCAACAACTTTTAGAAATTGTAAAAACTTCAATAGACTTATTAATACAAGAATTTAATGAATACATTATTTCTCTAAATAGATACATCAATTATCCACCAAGATCATGTGATATAACTTCTTGGATTATTTTTTGTGGGGTTATGTGAAATCATTGGTTTATTCTAATAAACCACAAACAACAGGAGCATTAAAAATAAACATTGAATGTGTAATTGATGAAATTGGATCACAAATATGTAAAAAAATTATTAAAAATTGGACTAAACGAATGAAATATGTCAATCCAAAAAAAATAACTAATTAATTATATAATTTCTGTTTTAGTTTTATTTAAATTTTTGGAGCACTTATTCGAAAATCTTATATATATATATATATATATATATATATATATATATATATATATATAAAGAGAGAGAGAGAGAGAAATAATTACTACAACATATATTCAAATTCAAAAAATACTCTGATATGAAATGAAAACAATATTGTATTTTAATGAATTTGTACAATATTACACATAAAATGGATTTTCTAATAAAATAATTATTTATATATACAACCGTCTACAAAGTCTAGAATCAATGATAAAAATATTTTTGTTTATAAACATAAAATGACTTTAATGTTAAATAAAAGATGGAAGAAAAAAATTAACATTTTTCCAACATCATGTCTAAACATATAAATTATCATTTTTAATTTCAGCCTTTATTAATCCACTGATAAATAAATATATTTTCTAATTTACAGATCAAACAAATGATTGTATATAAAGTTTTAACAAAAAAAAATGTATATCCCATGTACCTCCATAAAATATTTTTATAATAATGTTATGTCTGATTAGGATATTAAATCGGATGATGGAGGTCTCAAATAACAACAAAACGTGGTTGTTTACTTTTCTCTGATTTTTAATTAAAGCTTAAAAAATTCAGTAAGAAAAACAATTCTCTATATTGAAATAAAAAAAGTTTTAACTCTGAAAATCTGATTAAATTGATTTTTTGTGTTTCTTTTTTAGATTAAAAATAAAATTAAATCGTTCATCAAGAGCTACATAAAATAAAAAAAAATCTTCAAATGTACAAAAGCTAGTTGTAAGTTACAACACAAGCAATAATCATAAAAACTAAATCAGTTTTAAGCACTACTCATAAGAATGATATAAAGAATTTAATTAAATTTAAAAAGCTCTTAAGTAATTTACGATTAATGGAGTATAACTTAACACTAGAGTATTTTACTTGGACCTTTATTGATAATTGTTTACTACTTGCACTGGTATTTTACAACACTTCATTTCTTTGGCTTGCATCGGACTGCCGCAACGATGTTGTTGATTGATTAGTTAATTATGCAGTGTTGGTCGGTATGTTAAAGGACGAAGGGGAGGAGTTGGGTTTGGTATTTAAGTATTTGGTAATGTAGGGGAAAGATATGCTTTGTTGCGTTTCGGAATGGGAGTTTTGCTAGTCTCCCGTTCTAAAGAGAGTTGATGAGAGGACTAGGTTATCTTGGCTTTTATGATGAGACGAGAAGTAATGTTTACAGTGAATGTTAGATGGACTGTAAAAAATATACTTCGTTTTTATTCTTGTCGTATCTAGGCATATTATACTCCAAAAACCAATATTTATCTTCATATTATTCTGTTTATTTTTGGTGTTTACTAATCTGGAAAAATATTAAGTTCTTAATAACTTTAGTTTCTTTACAAAATTAACTATCCTTTTTCCATCTACAAAAAAATTGTTATGATAAGATTTTTATACAGAAAATTGTTTATGAAAGAGATTTACTTTTAACATGTACAATAATTCATATGATATTGTATTTGATATTCATTTGATATACTATTTTTATTTTTATGTATTTTAATACATATAAATTTTTTAAAATCTATATTTTGTATATTTGTTAATTCTATTAATTTATTATTATAGTTATGTGGATACCAGAAGAATTTACTTGTTGAGAAAGAGCTGTGTATAAAAGAGTAGAAATAATAATATAAAATCGAGTGATAAAGAAAAAACTATAGAATGATTTATATAAATAAAAATTAGTGATTAAAAAATATTTAAAAAAAGATTAATATTTGTAGTAAAAAATATTTATTATTGTTAAGTTATAATCAGTATAATTAATATAGATTAGAGATATTTTTTAAGGAAATTTCATTTAATTTTTAATTATTTGTATAGGGTCATTCAACTGTGATGCTTAGATTTGTGTTTTATTAAAAAGAAACATGTGTATAGATTCTTGTGTGTTTTTTTTAATAAAATACAAATCTAGGCGTCACACTGATGACCTTATATAATAAATTTATATTTGAAATTTATTGTTTGTCAATAAATTCACAAACACATATACGATATGTATATAATTTCATTTTTTTTTTATAATCCACTACTACAATATCTATTTTAAACTCGACTGAGAGCTTATATTTCTTTTTCATGCAGATTTTGATATATTTTTCAATATATCTTATATATATATATATATATATATATATATATATATATATATATATACACGAATTGAAAAATTTAATTAAATTAATTAATTAATTTAATTAAATTTTTCAATTTAGTTTTTCTTACTTTTTTACCATACTTATCAAACGACCCTCGTATATATAAATATGTTCATGTGTGCGTAAATATATAAATTTATTTCTAATTTTGGAATAAATAAAACCACAATACAATATGTCATATAAATTAAATTATAAATAAATTTACATGTGAATAATTTATTTGCTTGTAATAATATTAATATACCTTTTTTTGTATTTCAGATAACCAAATTTCAGCCTTTAACACATCATCTGGTCAGTAAGTTAATTTAATAACGTATCACAAACATTAAAACATGTATATTTATAGAATTTTTTGCCATGTTGTTATTTTAATTTCCTACGAGTTTATCAATTGGATTATTATTTCATTTTGTTATCGAATATCTTTTTTTTCAAAAAAAAAAATTAATTTCATTCTCAAAGTTTACATTTTATTTAAACAAATAGAAAAATAATAGATTTTGTGAACACAAATTGATTATCAATTATTTCAAATTTAATAATTGGATTAATTTATTCAATTTGTGATTAGTGATAGAAAATATTTTTAACTTGTATGTAAATAGTAAAATAAACTCTCTCTCTCTCTCTATATATATATATATACGATATGTATATATATATATATATATATATATATATATATATATATATATATATACATATATAGGGTCATTCAAATGTGACGCCTGAATTTATATTTTATTAAAAAAGAAACTATACAAATGTTTTCCTATACACCACCCTATACACATGTTTTAATAAAACACAAATCTAGGCATCACATTTTGATTCTTTAATTATAGATGATTTATATATATATGATATATATATATATATATATATATATATATATTAATCATCCAAATGTGATACCTAGATTTGTGTTTTATTAAAACATGTGTATATATATGGTGTCCAAATATATATATATATATATATATATATATATATATATATATATATATATATATATAGAGAGAGAGAGAGAGAGAGAGAGAGAGAGAGATAAATGTGAATGTACTGAAATTTATATAACATATTTAAAATATATTTGTATTTAAAACATATTTATATTTAAAACATATTTGTATTTTAAAACATATTTGTATTTATTTTTAAAATATGTTTTTATGTGAGTCGAAAGTTCATTTCAAGACGAATTAAGTGTTGAAAAATTGATGAAAAACTAGTCTGAAAACGATGTTTTAAATACTTTATTATCTTGTTTTATTTATATCACGAGAAAAATCGTCAATAAATTTGTAATTGAATCGCGCCAAACAAAAACTTCTCGAACGATTCAGCCGACGAGCGAGCATTGCAAAGTTTCCGATACACGAGCACACTTTATGAACGGAAACGTTGTCTGTTGAACCTGTCACAATAATCCTATTATTTTCCGACGAAAACTTTCGCCTAGTTCGATTCTTAACGAAAATTAGGAACTCGTTCATTCAATAGAAGTTTACGTGACAACGGAGGACGCGACGCTTTATGTAAATAGAAAATTTTGATGAATTGCAATAATTTGTATAAAACAAAACACGTCGTCGATGTTTTATATTACACGAAATGGGGAGTGGGTGTGTGTGAGACGAGAACGGTGGTGAGCTTCTTTGGCGCCACATTCCTGATGCAGCCGACCGTGAAAAAGAAACTCGCGTCAGTGAGAATACCGAATGCGACGGCACGACGTGAACAACGAACTTTATTAATGAGGATGTGAACAAAAAACTTTCTAATTACATGATGACGCAATTAACATGAAAATCTCAACTGAACGTACACGGGTCATATGTCTTCAGTGCTTCAATATTTCATTTTCGACGAGCACACACTCCACTTGCTCTATTTTCCAAAAAAGTTTTTGCCGGTGCACGAACTACAACATGTTTACTTTGTATATGAGTGTATATGTGTGTGTGTGTACGCCTTTTATTTCTCGTAGAATACAATGAAACTGGAATAATAATTAATTAATATAATTTTGAGTTAGTTTTTCATAATATTTGTACGGGCTTTTTGATATACCAATGATAATTGTTCTACATATAATTATTCAAAATTATATATATATTTAATATTTTGTAATTATGTATATTTCAGTTTACCAGCATTTGTATTATTTTTTAATGATATCACAATTATTTACTAGCTGTATGTCGTTATACAGTGTGGCCCTAATGAGACTAAAGGGTTTAGACAAATATTTACTTCCTTATTGTCTTTCAGTTTTATTTAGACCACCCTATATTTATTAATAAATATAATAATATATGTAACTATTCAATAATAACTACTTAATTATTCACTAATATATGATAAATAAAATTATAAAAATAACTACATTGGAGCTTTTTAAAATTTCAATTAAATATAATTCATAAAATTGTATTTAACCAATTGATAGTTCAATAACCAAAAAATATTACTTTATTAATGATTAATTGAATTTATTTTTTTATTTTTTATGAAATAAGTACTAATAAATCTAAAATAAAAATGATTATATACAAAAAAGTATGTGCTTGGGATTATTATTCTAGTTGCTAGAGTTCCAATTTTAAAACTATTGTTATTTAATGAAATATTATCTTTTTTAATGTGATTTTTTTTAAAAAAATCACTAAGAAAAATAATGATTTGAAAATATTTAAATCATGAATATTCCAAGCTTTAACACCTACATGAAAAATTAAATTTCCACTACTCCATTTTCTTAATTTTAATTATTGTATATAATCATTTTTATTTTAGATTTATTAGTACTTATTTCATAAAAAATAAAAAAATAAATTCAATTAATCATTAATGAAGTAATATTTTTTGGTTATTGAACTATCAATTGGTTTAATACAATTTTATAAATTATATTTGATTGACATTCTTAAAAAGCTTCACTGTAATTATTTTTATAATTTTATTTATCTTATATTAGTGAATAATTGAATAGTTGATCATTTTTTATAAAAAAATCTAAGAATAAAAAAAATCTATTTTTCAAAAAAAACAACATTATTTTTATAAAATATTAGATTGTTTATGTCAACCTATCATTCGGCTTTTTTTGCACTTACATTTTATTTCTTTAAATTCTCTGAAAAAATTCTATTTTCTTCTAAACAAAAATATATAATATTTTTTTAGTATTGTTTACATTACATACACACACACACACACACACACACACATATATATATATATATATATATATAGGGTGGAAAGATAAAACTTTCTTACTATCATTTACTATTCTTCATTAATTTGCAGTCTTATATATGCCATTCTGTATATAAAATGATGTATATGAAAATTCAGACCATATAGACAATTTATTATATATTTTTTATGCAATTGATGTACTATGTACAGCCCATATAAGAGCAAAATTTGAATATAGGGTTTCAAATAAGAGCAAAATTTGAATTTTTTATTTTATTTACTTTTTAATCAAAGTTTAAAAAATTCAGTAAGAAAAACAATTTGATGTACTAAAATAAATAAAAAAAATCAATTTAGAAAACCTGATTGAAATATCATTTTTGTTTTTCTTTTTTGGGTTCAAATAAAATAGAATTGTCCATCAAGGTATACACTAAATTGAAAAAAACGTAACTTAAAGTCATACGTTTTTATCACAAAAATTCTAAAGAGACAAAATTGCTACAAAATGTATTCAACAGAAAATTTTTTTAACATCAAATGACGACAATATATTTAAATAAATTTGTACCGTATTATTATAAAGGTCATCCAAATGTGATGTTTAGATTTATGTTTTATTAAAAAGAAATAAAAAAAACATACACATGTTTCTTTTTAATAAAACACAAATCTAGGCGTCACATTTGGATGACCATATACCTAAACAGATTTTCTAATAAAATAATTATTCATATATACAAGCGTTCATAAAGTCTAGAATCGACGATAAAAATAATTTTATTTTTGAGTGTAAAATAGTTTTAATGTTATATCAAAGATGAACAAAAAAAATAAGAACTTTTTAATATCATGCACAAGCATATGTATTATCATTATTAATACCAATCATTTTCAACTATAGCTTATCAATTAATTAAAGAATAGAGAATATTTTTATTCATTGAAACAATAAGGCCCATTTAATAGTGATTTTTTTATTATATGGAAGAAAAAAATTAAATAGTATATACACACATACACTTACATATATATATATTCATATACAAATTGATTTTTGTGTGTGTGTGTGTGTATATGAGGTAACATGGTAGTATCATTTATATGTTGTATTCAAAGTAGGTTTAATTGTGCGCACATTCGACATCAGTCAATTTAATTTGAATAAATCTGGTAGCGAAGAACTACACATATTTACATATTTGAAATTATCGTGCTGAATTCAAACAGCGTGCACCCGCAGCCAAAACACACCACCTTAATTTATATCCTCGGATCATAATAACCGCCGAAATATACATAAATTGTTCCGAAATTATAGTCTGAATTCGAATCACAGCCGAGCATACAGTATGAAATTGAAGTACGCTCAACTAATTATTTCATTGGGGGATTAGATCCCCGTTAACTATATAATGACGACATAGTGCGTCGCGTTAAGATATTGATTGGATAAACAATGAAAGCTTTCATCACGCCGCGTGCACCAAAGCCGCTTATCAAGTTTCATGCGGCCCCCGTTCGTTCGTTCGCTGACTGGCTGGCTCATTCGCTTGCTCCACACTTGGCTCAGTCTTGCTAGATGGAAAGTTTTCCATAATAGTTGAGTTACGTGTACGCCCATGTATAGTTTGCGTACGTTTCTTGAACGGAAACTTGTGGATCGCGTAACAAAAATCACGAGCACAGTTACGTGTTATGCTGTAAACTAGTTCTTGTACAACTTGCTTCGACGTTTTTTGCCGGCCGTGCTTTTTGTATTCAGTAAACAAGGATTTTTATCTACTGGCTCGTTGATGTACGAAAAACAGTTTAACATAGATTTATCAACTTTTACACGCGTTAATAAATTAGAAAATTATAAAAAAGTGAACGGTAAACATTTATTTCTTAATACAAGTATTCGTATCTGCGTTGAATAACAATAGAGCAGATTAATTTTAAAAAAATACAGTCTTTTTACAAACAACACTTTTTAATTAATAAATATAATGATTTTTATTGCCTTTTTATGTAGTATATTCTAAAAGATTCTGTTTCATTCCAAAAATAAAATATAGATTTTTTAAAAAACTCTTCAGTTATCAAAAATTGCTGGAATTAATTACTGGATTAATTAATGAAAATTATAAAACCTAGAGAATTAAATTATAAAACGTTTTTATTCTATTTGGAACTAAGAGAAAATTAAATTAAATTCGAATGGAATAAATGGAATCGTTATATATTTGTATTTTTTTTAAAAAAAATAATATAAAATAGTATCAGTCAATTTGTTCTAAAAACCAGTACTTAATATATATATTTTGTTAACTGTTGCTACAAGATATATTATTTAAGTGTCCGGCTATTAATCTGTACCCCATTTAAATTACAACCATTATACACAGTGCAAGATTAGAGATGGAGTATCGACAAAGAAATCCAATAAAGTTAAATTGGCTAGAAGTATTGTGTTAGTAAAATCCAGCCGTTAAGCAGAATCAATTGTTTTTACTGATTTTCACTCAATTTCATTCGTTTGTTTACGCAAGTGTTAAAAAGGTGAGCTGAACGCAATTACGTCGGAAAACACTTAAGATCACAATTCGAGTAATATATATTTTATTTTCTATAATAGCTATCGCTTCGCACGTAAATTATCAACTTACGTTTGTCGGATTTTAAGTGCTTCTATTAAAAACAAAAATATACACAGACGAGAGAGTAATGAAAGAGACTTGTAATAAAATTCTTGAGTGTATGAAATCAAAAACATCTATAATATTGAATAACATTGAAATAAATTTATATGTGTATGTATTTATTGGAGTTAATTAAAACACAAGGTGTACAAATTTGAGGTTAGGAAGTAATTTATCAATAAAATACAGTTTTTGAAAGAAAAATTCATGTTTATTGATATCAATGTAAAGTAGAAACATGGGAAGTATGAATGGAATACAATGCCAGCCAAATGACCTCCTATACCTCATCTATTGATACCATCTGTTGAAACCACTTGTCACTGATATCAATATCTTCAAATTCCGGTCACAAAAAATCTGTTATCATGCTTTGGTAACGCACCAAATTAACTGTAATACGAATACCTTGCTCGTTTTCAAAGAAGTATGAACCAATGATGCCTTTAGTCCATAAATTACATCAAACAGCGATTTTTGGAGGATGTAATTGTTCAATAATAGCTTTTGCATTTTCATTTCCCCATATGCGATAATTTTGTTTATCTACATATCCATTTAATTGAAAATGCTATTCATCACTCAAGATGATTTTGTTAAAAAATTCAGCATTTTCTGTTGTTTTTTCTTGATACCAATTAATAAACATACGACGTAAATGATGGTCAGATGGATTTAGTTCTTGTGTTAGATGAACTTTATATGCATGAAGTTGTAAATCTTTTTATAAAATATTATGTAGGATGTTTCTTGTGATGCTTAACTGCTGTGAACGTAGATGAATCGATGTTAAAGGGTCTTCTTCAACATTTTCATGTACAGCAGTGATATTTTTAATTGAACAACCACTACGAGCATATGTTTTTGGTCTGTGGTCTTCAACAGTACTAAATTGTTCCAATTTCGTAATCAGGTTACAAACAGCAGACTCCGAAGGGACTTGATTACGCATTGACGTTGTAAAATTTTCATCATTTTTATAGTGAATTTTCACTATTGAAATGTATTGTTCAAGCGTGTAGAGTTCTATCGCTAAAATTTTCGAAGTTTTTAATAAACAAATGTTAAATAATGACAGTTCAATATTTGACATTTTATCAAATAATAATCAACTTACTTCCTAACCTCAAATTTGAATACCTTTTAATATCAATAGAAATCATATTATTTTTTTTGTTACAAAGAAAGAAATGAAAAAAAAAACTTTACCGACAAATAAAAGTGAGATTTCGTTATGCACTGAAGACAAAAGATTTCTCGCGAGCGTTATAAATGCACGAGTTTTATTAGTTTTACTACCTTAACAACATCGTCAGTCAGAACCGTGTCAGTAGAATCAAGATAGATTCTGATTCATTACAACGTCAAACGCTTTCGACGCAAGCATCTTAGAGTGACAGTGGTTCATTTCCCCATCCAAGTGCTCTCCTTTGGAATGTATGCTTTCATCTTCTTGACAAACATCTTCATGAATGTATGCAAATATACTCCCTTCTGGGAACCTGTTAATAACGTATTCTATGTTAAATTTTACTCTAATTTCGTGTACTGACGATGAGCTAAACATTTACAATACTGAATGGCTTGTAGACATGATACTCTTGCGATGTACAAAGTTTGCAATATGTTCACTCCAAGTGTCGAAATATTCTATGAGAGATAAAACTTGGATTGTTTAATTTGATAACAGAGTATGTTAAAAAGATACGTACTGTTGTTTCAATGTTTTCAATTTACGACGAACTCTGATAGAATATTCATGTGCGAGACGATGAAGTCACTCAATGTATGTATGGATGTTGGTTCACTAATTTTGAACACTTTTGTCTAAGAAAATGAACGTGGAATTCTTAATAGTATATGTTTTCATAAATTATATTTGGTAATATAATATAAGAACTTTTTCCTTAGAGAGACACGGAAAATCGTATATATGTTAAACAAATAAAAGAAACAAATATTTAATTATTGTATTTTCAATTTTAGAATTTTAATTAAAAAATATTTATTTCAAAAATTTTACTTTTATTGGTTTTTGTTAAATTTAATTAACAGTATATTTTAATAAATTATTATATACTAATTTAGAGTAATTTAAAAGAAATTAATTCAATCATTTAGGTGAAAATATACATCATCATCATCAACTTCCTTCTTTCCATTATTGGATGAAGATTTTTCTTAAAATTTTCCATTTCGATCGATCCAATATCTTTTACATCCAGTCCATTCCGATGAATTTTCCTATATCTCTGTCTTATCTAACCATGAATATTTTCCTGGATTTTTCCAGGCCATCGTTTTAATGAAATTTGAGAATAATTTTTAAATATTATTTAATAAATACTACTTTTTATGAGTTTTTGTTTAATTTATTGAACAGTATATTTTAATAAATTATTATATATTAATTTAAAATATAGGGTCATCCAAATGTGACGCCTAGATTTGTGTTTTAATAAAAAAAAACTGTACAATTGTTTCCCTATACACATGTTTCTTTTTAATAAAACACAAATCTAAACATCACATTTGGATGACATGATATATATATATATATATATATATATATATATATATAGAGAGAGAGAGAGAGAGAGAGAGAGAAACTCGGTAAACAATTCTGTTAATTATAATAAATATTATATTTGATAAAATAATGAGATTTTTTTATACAAGTTAATCAATCCCTGATTAATCGATTTAAAAAAAATTAAAAATAAATATAAAACAAAGATAAATGAAAACAATTATATAGATAACTGTCTGTTACAGAAATTGATTATGCCTAAGTACAATAAGAATAAGAAGAGAGAAAATTACAAAAGGTCAAGGAAAGATAATATAGATAGAAATTAAATATAAAAACTGTATGTAGAGATATTTATATTCTTTAATATGTGTGTGTGTTTCAAATGCAAATAAAATAAAAATTGCAACTCCACAGTATCGATTTCTGCAAATATACATATATTTCATTCATGTTTTCGTACAAACGGCGTATAACATTCGGGTTAAGAAACGTTATGGCGAAATTCCTCGTGCGTTTCGCGCTGTTTGAGGTATCATTGTCGGTGGCTCTCGCTCGCTTTTAATTTCGTTAACGCACACACGCGCGGCTCTGCGGTGCGCGCTCATTTCGCTTTATTATTTCAATTCAGAGATTCATCAAGAAAAGTCTTGCCGCCACCTCGACCCAGCAGGGGCCGACGGTTCTCTACTATGGCGTAAGTCTGCACGTCGTTGAGTAAAATGACAATTTCACAGCAGGGCAATGCAATTTTGTCGGCTGAATGAGATTGCCAAAATACTTGACAATATATTGGTGTTCAAAATTCAGATGTTCGTCGACAATCAAGTTACGAACACAACGAAATATGTTCTACTCGTATTCTCTGTTTGGAACAATATATATAATATTCAAAAGGTTTCTAAACGTACATAAATATTTACTAGAAGAATTTTGATTCTTCTAGTAGAATTATAATATTTTTTAAATAATAATCTTTTGTTATTTCACATTATTGATATTGAAAATCAATAAATAATATTATATATATTTATAAATAATGTAAAAAATCCAAGATTTCCAAAAAAAAAAATCATAAATAACTCTAAACTGACTATAAAACTAAAAATCACTTTAAATGTTATTTAATTAGAATTTATTTCGGTTATAGATCTTCATTTCACCTGACGACGATACACACACACACACACATACACACACACACACATGTAGTAATAGAGCGAGAGAATCTACCCTCAATTTGCCGCTTCTAAGTTATTTACCTTTTAGATGGTCTTTCGAGGGGTCGAATCAACCCTCGATTCATTACAACCCCATTCTCACGGCTAGTGGCGAACCGCTAAAAGTTTGACCTACAAACTATAGTGAATAAAGAATTTTTACTTTTCACTTACGATTACTTTTCACATCTGTAAATGGTGTTTAAAAACAATTTCCAGTGACCTTTTTCAATAGATAATTCAGTTTCGGATAAGTGCACGTCTTAGCAAATAATTCACGAGTGAAACATGTCGCGTCGATTTTTTTTTGTTGATAGATATTACAGTTTTTTATGAACGTTATTTTTAGAGAAATCAAAAATCAATAATTAATATATATATAAAAGAAATAACAGAAACTATACACATGTTTCTTTTTAATAAAACACAAATCTAGGCGTCACATTTGGATGATCCTTTATATATGTATGTGTGTGTGTGTGTGTTTGGGGGAAAAGAAAGATACCGTGGTATAACGTTAAATCTAATTTTATGATATACTTAGCTTATATTTTATCATTTTTAATTATAAGTATTTTTTTCGAAAAAAATTAAAGAATTTTAATATTAACTATATTACAAAATAAATTATTTAAGAGTAAAATTTGGTCTTTTATATATAAATAATCATGTACAAGCAATATATATATATATATATATATATATATATATATATATATATATATATAAATTGTATATATGTATGGTGTGAGTAAAAGATGTCTTATGAAAAAACACTTAATAATTTTTCACTGTCTAGAAGATAATCATATTTGAATGTGATTAATTTTGATTAGGTTCTATACAGCAGGCAAAGGACTTTTAATTCAGTTAGCAGACTTCTCTGCATTGGAGGAAAATTACAAGGTCGCATTTTATTTCATTTCATCGACTGGCGCTTCTTATAGAAAATTGTAACAAAATTTTATTTCTTGTTTTGTATAAATCGTGACCTTTTCGAAATATTTAACAAGATTTCGTAAAAATTATATATATATATATATATATATATATATATATATATATATATAGAGAGAGAGAGAGAAAGAGAGAGACAGAGAGAGAGAGAGTAAATAAATTCTATGTAAATATTTTTCAGCAATTAAATAAACAGGTTTTGACATATTTATTTTATTGAATATAATCTTTTTCAAAATAACTGTATAAAAGAAATATTAAAAATCCAAATATTAATATTACTCTTAAAATAATAATAATAAAAAATACTATAAATATGAAAAAAAATATAATTATGAATTAAAAAAAAGTTTTTAATAATTTTCAAATTTAAAGATACGTTTGAAATATTTTTTTATAATTTAATATTTTTTAAAAAAAATAATTGTTACAATTTTCATTAATATATTGAAAAAAATATATAAAAAAATATAATAAAAAAAAACCCTATCAATAAATATTAAAAAAAAATATTATGAATTAAAAAAAAAGTTTCTAATAATTTTCAAATTTAAACATACGTTTCAAATATTTTTTTATAATTTAATATTTTTTAAAAAAAATAATTGTTACAATTTTCATTAATATATTGAAAAATAAAAAAATAATAATAATAAAATAATATCAATAAATATTAAAAAAAATATTATGAATTAAAAAAGTTTCTAATAATTTTAAACATTCAAAACATTTGAAATATTTTTTATGATTACAATTTTTATTAACATATTGAAAAATATATATTTTTATAATTTAATATTTTTTAAAAAATAATTGTTACAATTTTCATTAATATACTGAAAAATAAAAAAATAATAATAATAAATTACCCTATCAATAAATATTAAAAAAATACTATTATGAATTAAAAAAAGTTTCTAAATAATGTTAAACATTCATCTTTAAACATACGTTTGAAATATTTTTTTATGATGTATATTTTTTTTAAAGTAAGTTAATTAACTTTTATAATTTTTATTAACATATTGAAAAATATATATTTTTTAAAATAATAATAATAATAAATCCTATCAATAAATATTCAAAAAAATATTATTATGAATATAAAAAAAAGTTTTCATATTTAAACATACGTTTGAAATATTTTCCTTTTCAATGATTTAATATTTTTAAAAAAAAATAACGAGTGAAAAAGAGAAATAATAAATTTATTTTTTGATTGATACAATATTTATTGCACTGTTTGAAAAAAAATCTAAGTGGATTCAATATATTAAAAATAATAATAAAGTGCATAAGTATGTACGATAAAATGCAAAGAACGTGTAATAGATTTAAAGTAAAATATGTATGAATAAACGAAATTAACGTGACTAAACTTATGAATCAACTTGATGACTTTTTCGAGAATAAATTACGCTTTTATAAATTAAATCATTTTGAAAATATATTTCTTGTAATAAAGCTACGTTAAACTTATGTAATGTATATATATATATATATATATATATATATATATATATATATATATATAAATGTTAACATAATTTTCCTTATTACTATTTATCTTTCCTTATTTCATCAGCACGACGTTGCGACGTACAAAACAGCTCACTTTGTTGTCTTTCCGCATAGCCCTGGCGATGTTCCGACCAATTAATTCCGTGGTTTAATTGGGAATCATGAAACTGTCATCTAGGTACTCTATCTACCCCCGCAAACATCTCCACAACGTGCCCATCCGAGCCTCCACGACGCCACACTACTTTGCTTTATTATTCAGTATTATAAAGCCTTGAGCAATAGACCCTTCCTCAAAGCAAAATATTGAAGTTCAGACGGTGCGAGGCAAACGAGCTGGTATTAAAGTATTATAAATAGACCTTCGCCTAATGAATTTCGCAGATTAATATGATTCGTACGAATTTATTAACCGATATTAAAACTGTAAACAGTTTAGGAATCGTAAACGTGTTATCGAATTACAAAAGATGTTCAAGATTGGTGGTTATTCTTTTTTGTAGATATGAGTTTAATGCTTTTTCTATATAACATTTTTTCTAGTGAAAATTCGGAAATTATTTCAGAAGAATATTTTTTTCTAGGGATAATACAATCAAGAGAAAAAATATCAAGAAGAATCAATTAAAACTGGTTTTAAAAGTTGGTATGTGATATTAAAAAAAACAATAAAATACAACTTTATAATAATACAGGTTTCAAATTACATTAGTGAAAAACATAAAATAATAAGTGAGGTTATATGAACAACTTTCATAAAAGTTTGTTTTGTTGAAGTAAGTGATTAATTTTATAAAAATCAAAATTTAATATAAGACTGTTTCAAAATGGTATGAGTACTGAAATTATTCGTAATGAAATTCATAAAATATGTTCAGAAGAAAAAGATTAAATAAATTGTTTTAAATTAAAAAACTAACAAATAAAATTGTTCAAGCGGAAACAATAAGTGGTTTTTGAGTAGACAATTATTTATTATTACTTATATACATACATATAGACTTTTATATATATTTATATATATATATATATATATATATATATATATATATATATACTATTTTTTTGTTGTATATTGTACACTACAATGCAATATAATAACATCGTCACTGTTGAATTTTTCATTCAATTGTGTGATAGTAGAAGTTATGAAATATTATTATTGGGATGGCGAAAAGTAATTTCGGCTTTATGTGGAAATATATATATATATATATATAATTTAATTTTTTAAAAAGTTTATTTCTTTCATTGGATATAACAGAGTTATTAAATTTGTCTTAAATATAATTTTAGTGAATTTCATATTTATAGCAACCATTTGTGCAATACTGTAAAACAATTCTCAGTTTTATTCTATCTTTTTGATAATTGTTACATTCACTATCATATCGATCTATAATATTATTTGTATGGTCTTCAATTTTTCCAAACAGAATAGCCATTCTAGAGACTGATCTTTCCTAATGACATGTTCAAAGTATAAAAGATGGTTTGACAATTTTTCTTTCTAGGAAATATAGGGTCATACAAATGCGATGCCTAGTTTTGCATTTTATCAAAAAGAAATTATACACATGTTTCTCTATACGCCATCATATATAATTTTTTTTTTAAATAAAACACAAATTTAGGCGTCACATTTGGATGGGCCTATATCATGATTTAGTTTGTCCCAACACTGATTTATTGGTGTTTTGTGTTATCCATGATACATTTAATATTCAATCAACATCACAATACAAAAACATTAATTATACCATGCTAATGATTTATTATTTCACATTTTCATATCAAATTAAAAAAAATATTGAATGATTACTGATTAATTTTCTATTTGCATTAATTTTTTTAGTACAAAAAAAATATTAAACTCAACTTGTATATTTATCATCTTTATTTATTATTGATTTTTATGTTTTTTCTTTAATTGTCTATTTGAATAATC
Organism: Neoneuromus ignobilis; assembly: GCA_029203775.1. Lineage (NCBI taxonomy): Eukaryota > Metazoa > Arthropoda > Insecta > Megaloptera > Corydalidae > Neoneuromus > Neoneuromus ignobilis. The sequence goes on along the minus strand of CP092091.1, from coordinate 7,675,626 downwards.
TATCTCGAATTACACTGATTAAAAAAAGAGTAATGATTTTAAATTTTGTAAAATCATCCCCAATTTTCATAAATAGTAAACCTTTTCATTTTTATTAATAATATTGTTTAAAATATTAGGTGATTATTTATACAATTCCTGGTAATTGTGTATAATATCCAAATTAATAAAATTCGTTCTTATATAAGTAGAATCATTGTCGATTTCGATAAATAATAAAATTTTCGTTTTTACTAATAATATTTGGTTATTATTCAAAAATAATATTCTTCAAAAATATAGGTGATTATGTATAATATTTAAATTAATAAAATTTATTCTAACATACATATAGGTGTTTCTTTAAACGTGATAGAACTTTAAATTGAATCCCTATCGAAAATATTACCTAACCTAAAAAAACATCATTATATACACCATATATATACATCACCTATATATATACATGTGTATGTATGTATATATAGAGGTATGATAAAAAGTGTTTTTAAGGTTAGATAGATCTTTCGATAGGAATTCAATTTAAAAGATCACGATAAAAAATATTTAATATATATATATATCTATATATATGTTATATATATATATATATATATATATATATATATATATATATATATATATATATATATATATATTTATATATATATATATATATATATATATATATATATTATTCACCCTTTTTTGTATGTCTTTTTTTAAAAAAATAAATAGTGTTGATGAAATGTATAATTATACCTCCAATTTCTTATTCTTATTGAAATCGTTATTCTTTTACGAGGATGGATTAAATAAATTGACAGAAAGGAATACTTTCATTGGTGATAAAAAAAACTATTGTATGTAATTAATTGAATAAATACTTTAGTGTATAACAATTTTTTAAAAAAACAGAATGCTAAAAAAATTATATATGTTGAAAAGATTACATTGCGATGAAATATTATGAGTTGTAAGTCGTGTTAAAATTATTAAAAATTATTTTTATTAGTTTTGAAAATAAATGTTTTTAATTTGTTATAATTAATTTCATACCTAAATATTTGTAATTTTTTTAAAAAAAAAATATACGTATTGTATTTTAAATACAAACTCTTATTTATTAAAAAAAATGGTTATGAAAATTTAATATCAAAAAATGTTAATTACAAAAACAAATAAAAAGTAATGAGCATATTTAACATACGATAATATGATATGTAGTAAAAAATTAAAGATGTGATGTAAATGAATGATTAATTATCAATTCGTAACATTCTTTTTATAAAGGTCAACATATTCGCACAAGAAAGTTAGGTCACTGGAAGACGATCTTTTTTTCGTACATCGAGGTAATGAGGGAAGTCTTGGTAGGGGATTCAGTTGATAAGTCAACTGATTCTTACGAAGTTTTTTTATTCGACAAACGTGGGTTTTCCAGATGGTAAACAAATTGCGTACGAATTGTTTAAAGAAATAATCGAAGGAAAGAAATTCAATTATTTTCATCTTAATTTTACGAAGTTCGTTTTGTGTCACATTAGTCCTTTGTAAAAACAATATTTGTTTTAGAAATAAATTCGTTTTGTTATAAAAAAAAAAACGTAGGATTATTTCGATAACTAATTTATAAACGAAATTATATATTATTATTATTTTCAAAACTGATAAAAATTTAAATATTATTTAAGAATATAGGATTTTTTAAATAAATTTTTACCTTGTCAAAGGTAAAATATACGTATTTGTATTTATGAATTGTGTGTGTTTGTGTATTAGATGTGTATATTAAGAAATTGAGGTAGATAGACGGATAAATATATATTTTTTATCTACGAAAACACTCAATCGAGAGAATTTCTTTTCTTCCTTAAAATAATAAAGCGTATGAAAACGGAAACGCTTTTGTAGCTCGCTCAACCGCAAAACGCTTGAGGAAATGCTTTCTCATCTAATGAACTTTCCAAATCGAATTAAGAAGCTTTTCGCACCATAGCTCAAAATTTGATATTTTTTCTCGTTAATTATTGCTTGTGATATATATATATATATATATATATATATATATATATATATATATATACATTAAATAGCTCTTGAACAATTATTTATTTATAAAAAATTATATTCAGTTTCGTTATTTAACCAAAAACGAATTTCGTATATCTTGAATTATTTGTTGTGAAAATATCCTTTCGTAAATTTCAATGAATAATAAAATAGGCAATACTAACAATTTTTTTTATAAAGAAATAACAATCAAATATATTGATAAATGAATCAAAATCAATGAAAGTAAAATTAGAAGGAATAATATATTTTTTTAGATTCTATCACTATTTGTTTATTTATTTATTTTATATCCCCTAATTTATAATTCGAAATTTTATTATGTGATATTTTAATATTTAATGAATAAATAATTTTATATTTCAGAAAAAAGTATGTGAAAAAGTACATGTTTTTCGTAAATAAAATGGATTTTTTGCTAAATAAAAATTGCCAAAAATTATATATATATATAAAATGTTTTTTAAGCGTGATAAATTTTAAATTGAAATAAAACACATACTAATTAACCGGATGGCCATTTAATTGGTGGAATTTTCAACATACGCATTTTTCTGGATGAAATGGCCACTCATGAATTACTTTAGGATTTGCTTCATTCTAATTAATGTCCGTTAAGCTAAAAGTGAGCCTCATGATTGAAAAAAATTTTAAAAATTTTTGAAAATTTTGTGTTCTAAGAGTTTTACGAATAGAACACTGATTTTTGAAATAAATTTCCATAATCTGGAAACATTGTTCAAGTGTAAAACGTTCTACAATAATTTGTCTGAATATATTGAATTCAAAAGTCACTTATAGCGCCCAAACTGACAACTGATTTGGCAGCTATACCTAACGAAAGTTCTATCAAATCTAAAAAAAATCACCTATATATATTGTGTACGAATAAAAGAACGATATGTATTATATTATATATCTATAGAAGTAAAAAGAGACCATCCTCTTAAAATAGAACTATCGAAAAAGGTACGAAAAAAATACAAATTGATGTAATAGAGATAGAGCTATTGACAGGTGTGTGCAATAATTTTGCAGATGTTCTTTGGAAGATTACCTGGACGTTCAGTTGAA
>CP092091.1:7447500-7667500 GCA_029203775.1 Neoneuromus ignobilis | reverse complement strand
AATAAATATTACTTCTTTTTAATCTGATTTTAAAATATTTCATCAAGAAAAATAGTAATTTGATAATATTGGAATAAACAGCACAATGATTTAAAATTATTGGAATAAAGACTGTTCCAATTTCGAACATTTCTATAGAAAACTAAACTTTCATCAATTTATTTTTAAAAAAAAAATCCAATTTAATTTGGATGATCATTTCTATCATAGAAATGAAGAGAAACAATGTTTTTAATTAAAATCCTCTCAAGCTAAATAAAAAATGTAAATTAAAATCACGAGCCTTTTATTCTATCCTAAATTAAATACTAAACAAAAATCACAATTTAAATTATCTGAATTTCTTATAGGTTGATAATTTTATATACAGGCAATAATATATTTTTTGTAATTTTTACTCTAATCGCTTCACGTTCGACCAGCAAAACTTCAAAATATCCACGAAGACATTAAAGAAATTGGTTTCAGTAATAATATAATTATTTGTTTTCGAAGAGGGGATTTTTCTATGGTTATAATATCATCAGCATGATGTAATCAATTGAAAAGTCACTATGAAAAAGGAAAAAAGATAAATATCGCTTGAAGGGAACTGTAAATTGAATTTCTATCGAAAGTTCTATATAAAGTACCTAAAAAAACACCCCTTATATATACATGTGTGTATGTATATATAAAGGTATGATAAAGGTGTTTTTAGACTGGATAGAACTTTTGATAGGAATTCAATTTAAAGTTCTATCACGCTTAAAAAAACCTATATTAACCAAAATATTCTTTAAATTTCAGCTTCAAAAAAATAATATATCTCGTATTGTCCAATATTTATTTCTATAAGATTTAAAATTAACAATTCAGTTTTTAATCCATTTTTTTAATTTTTCTTTAATAAATCCCTTTTCAAAAAATTGACAAATATTTTTCTCTATAACATTTGAAATTTAATTTTTAATCTATTTTTTATTATAAGAAAAAATAAGATATACAATGACGATCAGATTTAAAATAATATCTGTTAAACTTCGCATGTAATGAAATTTTTTTTTCAAGAGTAATTTTTATTTATTTTATTTTATAAGCATTTAGGTGGAAATGTTATTCTGTATAAAATAAAAAAAATCATGTTTAAAATTTTATTAGCTAGATTCTATTATTAAAATTAATATTTTTTTAAAAATTGTCTCTAACATTATTTAAATAAAATCCAATTATAAAACTACTTATATAAACAGCATCTCTAATTGTAATGTGAATATCATGGTTTCGAATCTTTGTGCCTACGAATGTAGAAAAACGGCAACATGCTTCATGGACTCGTTCACATTCAAGTTGAAAGTAAATACGCTTACTCGTGCTTTCGTTCGCTGTCAAGAAAATCGTCAAGTACAAACATTAGTACGTGGGAAAAGTTTTCCACCTCTGATAGCGAGACTCTTAACAGCTGCGCACGAATGGTCAGCGAGTTACTTTTAAAATTCTTCTTCTTGAACGAAACACGGATACGGTTTCGCAATTGAAGAAGTTTAATGAAATTGCATAGAAACTAGTTATAAGGATGTGAGTTATATTTTTATTTTACTTTTCAGCAATTTAAAGAAATTGCACACATATATGTATGTCTGTACACATATAATATTCTGATTTATTCTCTAATTATATTTTTCAAATAAATAATAGTTAACGAATTAAAAATAGATTTTTAAAAATATTTCTCCAACATAAACATTTATTTATTAATTTCTAGCTATTGAAATGAATGAAACATTTATGTTAGGATAAACTTTTAAATTTCAAATTACAAACCGTAAAATATTAGCCAATTTAAAAATTATTTCTATTGCTCTAAATTACAGTTAAATACTGTGACTAAATTCATTTCCACAGTTGAATAAACACCCTATGTGTTATAAAATTGGATTTTATGAAAATGACGAATAATTAAACATACATCAATATGTGGATGTCTTCGTGGATATTTTGAAGCTTTGCTGGTCGAACGTGAAGCGATTAGAGTAAAAATTACAAAAAAATATATTATTACCTGTATATAAAATTATCAACCTATAAGAAATTCAGATAATTTAAATTGTGATTTTTGTTTAGTATTTAATTTAGGATAGAATAAAAGGCTCGTGATTTTCATTTACATTTTTTATTTGGCTTGAGAGGATTTTAATTCAAAAATTGTTTCTCTTCATTTCTATGATAGAAATGATCATCCAAATTAATTGGATTTTTTTTTAAATAAATTGATGAAAGTTTAGTTTTCTATAGAAATGTTCGAAATTGGAACAGTCTTTATTCCAATAATTTTAAATCATTGTGCTGTTTATTCCAATATTAACAAATTACTGCTTTTCTTGATGAAATATTTTAAAATCAGATTAAAAAGAGGTAATATTTATTTTATAAAGATTGTTTTAAAATTGAAATTCCTACCACCATACTTTAATTACAAGCAGATATTATTATTTATAATTGAACTGATGTATTTTTTTTCAATTAATATCAAACAAATACAAAAACAGTTATTCAAAATGGATAACTGAAGAAGATAATAATGGAATTATAGACGATAAAAAAATTAAATAATTTTAAATTATATAAAATTTATTTATACAGTTTTCTGATTATGATGATGTGGTTATTGAAATGTGCATCAATTTATATATAAATAAAGAATAATTAATGAACACTCATAATATATTATGATGTTGGAGTGATAATTAATTTTTAATAAAAAAATTTTCATAGTACAAAATTTTGATTTCAACAAAAATGAATTATTCATTTAAAATCCATGTTTTATAATCCACCGTTCTAACGATAATTATTTGGCAATTGAAATGTACACCAGCGAATAAAGTGAACAATATGAAATCACTAAACATTTTTATAAAATGTTATTGAAGTAAGTGATTCATTTGTGTTAAAGTGTTGTCTAGATTTGTGTAAAATCGTTTAAAATTTTGTTAGAACAGATAAATGATAAATCAAACGCGTTAATGTAGCGATATCCGATGACGTGCATCTCTTATGCTGATAGAGCTGCGATAATCCTTCTGCATTTTTTCTTTGCACTCAGTGTTGTGATATGGCGATAAAAGATAACCGGACGTGGAATTGATAAGTATATATATATATATATATATATATATATATATATATATATATATATATATATAAAGTACAGTGTGGTTGTAAAAAGGCGTCGATGGCATGTGTGCAAAGTAGGTACGTACGTACCATCTTGATATGTCGTGAATGTGATTGGTTCGGGTGGCCGCTCCGCCGGAAACACCGGCAGCGCGCGTGTCGGACAGCTGTGCAGCGAAGACCGACCGTTCAACACCCGCTTGTCCACATCATTTCTTTCGCTATTCCGTTTATATATTTCGACCGACACGATGTTGAAAACGAGTCGACGATTTGACGTAACGTTATTCGAATTGTTTTCTTGGAAAATTTCAGTACGGCTCGTTCGCCGACCGGACAATTTTTCATTATTTATTTAATCGGTTATGGGGCACGTAAGTGAGTTTCTTACGCCGAATCGAAACCATTCCGAGGATTCGGAAATGTTTAACCCGCTGTTAGGGAAATAACTTTTTAAATGAAAACACCATTGCCATACACACGTTCTTATACATATATATAATCTGAATTCAAACACGAAATAGTTTCCAATAAAATATAATTTATTTAATAACATCCCTGTTAGATATATCTATATTAATAGAAATAAAAACTATTATATCAGTTTATGAACAGATATTGTTAAATTCTTTCTAGAAAAAAATGAAAATTAAAGCAATTTTTTAGATATAACGTTTTTCTAAATTATTAATTTAACAAAAAATGTATTAAAATTTACTTGAATAGATTTTTTTATGAGGTGATTTTTTATAAATATTTTTATGAGTGTGTATACATACACACAACATATATATATATATATATATATATATATATATATATATATATATATATATAAGATATATAGTGTACTATAAAAAAAAATAAAAAAATATATTTCGATTTACTCGAATATATTTATTTTTACTCGAATTAATTACTCACTCAAAGATTTTTAAAAAAAGTTCAATAATAAAATTATTGTTCATTTTATTTTTAAATAAAATCCCATAGAAATACAGATCAATGAAAAAAATTATTAATAACTGATTATAGACTCGAAGCGAGTTTAATATTAAATCGATAACGAAATGTTATTACTGTTTAATGTACAAATTTATTGAGAGTAATACAGGTTTTTTTGTAAAAAATTAAAAAACAGTTTTACAATCTTTTAAAAATTTCTTAATTTATTTTCTATAAAATTTAAATTCAAATATTTTATTGTGTAAGAAAAAAATGTTTTTTTAAATTATAATTGATTTACTCTTGTGTTCAATAATTGATTATTAATCACTTTATTCGTTTGATTTGATCACTAGAAATTTTATTAAAAAATCTTGTAGTGTTAAAGTGAAAAAATTCTTTTTATCGTCTATAAAAAAAGTTCAATAATAAAATTATTGTTCATTTTATTTTTAAATAAAATCCCATAGAAATACACATCAATGAAAAAAATTATTAATAGCTGATTATTAAATATTTTTAAAAAAGGCTTGAGATGTTTGAAGTGATTGATTGATTTATTTTAACATTTATTGGTGATTTATTTCTTTTGAATTGTTATAGTATTTAAAATTGTCTTATAAAAAATGGTTTGCTAATAACAGGCTATCTCTATGAATATACTAGAGGTTCGTTGGCCAAATATCACAAAAGAGTCTCACTAAGGGTTTAGAAAAATGATCCACTACCTGATAAAATCTATCTATCCGAGAAACATCTAGAATTTTTGTACTGAAAGTGTCATTACCTAACGATAAGTACTTTAAGAATTGTCGATTTCTGTAGAAGTGCGATATTAGAGAACATCAGGATACATAATAAAATGGCTAAAATGTACATGGCAATAAAAAAATGTTATTTTTAAAATGAAATCATTTCTACATATAATTTCTTATCTGTTCTACTTATATATACATAAATACATACATATATATATATATATATATATATATATATATATATATATATATATATATATATATATAAACAAAGAGCATTAAGTTGTTAACAATTTACATATTAGATTTATTTGTTTATTCATTTCCTGTTTCTGACGAACTTTATGTATGTTATCTTATGTATTTAAACTCTCTCTGTCTACTTACATATATATATATATATATATATAATTTATTTATATATAATGTTTATACACCTTATTAATACATTCTAAATGCAATACTGTGTTACGAATTAAATGTCAACATCCGTGCAACATCGTTCGGAAAAATAATCGTATGTATGTAAGTACATACATACTATACGAGATTTTTTGAAGTGTATTCTTATCTTTAAATTAGAATTTTATCTGGCAATATAAGTTTTTTTCTTTTTTCTTTCTTTGTAATGTTAGACCAGTTTCTATTGAAATGCTCTCGTACCTATACGTGTTTACATCAATGTAATATTACTGCAAATACACGCAGTTGGTTTACCTGTTGTACTATTGCTCCTAGTCCTTTCTATTATACACAACCAGAAGGTATAACGTATTTCAATACGACCAAATTTTAAAACCTTTTTATAATACCAGCACAAAAAAAAACGGTATCATCTTTCTTTACACACACATACGTAAATTGTATATATATATATATATATATATATATATATATATATATATATATATATATATATATAATACCCTTTTTTGTAAATTTGATTTTATAAATCTGACATGAATTGCACAGTTTTCTATCGTTGTGAAATATTATCAGATTTATTTCTATATAATTATTTTTTATGTGAAAAATATTATTATTTTTTTTTTTTTGAAAACAAATTAATATGATATAAAGTATGTTTAAACTAAAATAATATAAATTATTTTTATTAAATTTTTAGGAAGCATTTTTTGTAATTTTAGAACTTATTTAACAGAAATAAGTTCGTATATATATATATAGGGTGTTTCATCAGGAACACACACTGATCATTGTTTACTTAAAACTAAATGCATTTAATTTTATTTAGAAATGAAGTTGTGCGTTCTTGTTGAGATATCCTCTCTCTCTCTCTCCCTCTCTCTCTCTCTCTATATATATATATATATATACGAGGGTCGTTTGATAAGTATGGTAAAAAAAAGAAAAACTAAACTGAAAATGAGAAAGGCTCTGACGATGATGACGTCGCCATCGAAATGCATCAACCGATATAATTATAGATTATATAATTATAAATAATAAGTGAACAATAAGTGATTATTGAACACTTTAAATTATTGTGGTGTTGGGGTTAAAATTCATTTATGTAAACTAAATTGAAAAATTAAATTAAATTAATTAATTAATTGAATTAAACAATAAATAAATTTACCATACTTATCAAACGACCCTCGTATATATATATATATATATATATATATATATATATATATATATATATATAGGGTCATTCAAATGTGATGCCTAGATTTATGTTTTATTAAAAAGAAACATTTTGTATTGAGTGGTGTATAGGGAAACATGTGTATAGTCTTTTTAATTTATTTTTAATAAAACACAAATCTAGGCAGCACTTTTTGATGACCCTATATATATATATATATATATATATATATATATATATATATATAGAGAGAGAGAGAGAGAGAGAGAGAGAGAGAGAGAGAAGAAAGAAATGAACTATTTTTATATTATTGTCCAAATATTAATTTATATTAAAAATTTATTTTATACTAAATTTGATTTTTTATACAAGATGTGTTTTTATTCGATATGATTGTTTATTTATCATAATTTTATATTCTACTTTCTGTATATTTTCTATTTATAATCATAGTTATGTGTACTATAATTAATTTGTTTCAAAAATTCTATTATGTCAAATACAACATTTTTTTTTTATGGAAAATTTCAATATAAAAATTGGATTTCAATGATTGTTTTGAAAATTATAGATTGGTATAGAAATACATATAAGTCATTAAATTGATTAATAAGAAATTGTTAAATATTTTTAAATAGAACGATTTTTGTTACTTAAGGTAGTGATTCATTTATAGAAAAATATTGATGTCAAGAAATTAAAATTAAATGATTTGTCTATTTTATTTCACAATTATAAAAAGAGAATTATATGTAGACTAAATCATCACACACACACATATGTGTATATATATATATATTTAAACATATAGATGTTTATATATATGAGTAATGTATGTAGAATGTGTACATAGATGTATATACCTACAAGGGCTTGCGATGTTACTTTACACCTGGCCACATTAGGAGCAGCTGCCCTTGCCATCAGAAGTCTTGGACGCCCCGTGAACCCCACTACCCCATAATAATCAACGGCCACGAGCTCGTAAGATGGTGACAGCTTGCAGGCAGGCAGACGCGCGATTTGTCCGTTCTCTTTCCAAAAATTTACGCAGCCAGGTACAAGTTTGCCACTACAGACATGTATTAGTTGACTCATGTTTTTTTTAGTGGAAAATATTGTACGTATATTTCACTCATTATACATTTTATATATAGATAATAAGGGGAAAATATAATTTGATATCTAAATATAAATACGAGTAAATATCAAATAATTAATTGTTTATTCTATGATAATTTGTGTAATAAAAAATAATTGACCAAATTTGTTTATATTAAAAAAATATAATTTTTAATCTAAACTAAACAATTAAGTTATAAAAGATTTATTACATTTGAAAGGAAATATTTCATTATAAGATTTTTTTGTGTTTTTGAAAAGCTTTAACTTCTTTAAGCAATTTTCACTTTATATTTTTCTTAATACATAATACAACCCTGTATTGAAATAATTTTACTTTTTATAATCTCATATACATTTTTTTTAAATAATGATATAAAATAAATTGAACAAGTTATGTATATGAATTTTATCAAGACATTTATTGAATGGATATTTAAATTTCCAATTTTATAATGAATTAATAGTAATTATTTTTTAATTAATAAACTGAATTTTTTCATTCTCTTGAAGATTTAATAACTTTTTTCCATTTTCGATATTATTAATATTTGTTAGATATAAATATTAGGTAAAAAAAAATTTTTGTCATATTATCTAAATATTGTTTACCTTTTTCTTTGTCTGTTAAACTTATTTTTTGTTTATATAGAAATTTAACCTTTTTCTTTCTACCATATTTACAATTAATCCCTACCAATTTTATATATTTTATTTTTATTCTAGATTTTACACTAAATTCTATTTCTATATATTTTTTTAAAATACATTATAATATACAGAAGTACCTAAACAATAAATATATTTTTTTTGGAATCATTTATATTTACAAATGCCAAAATTTAACTGTTACAGTTTTTACGTTTGTAAATTTTTTGGTTTTATTTAAATATTAATTAATTTGTATTATATATGGTCATCCAAATGTGACGCTTAGATTTGTATTTTATTAAAAATAAACATGTGTGTAAGGTAGTGTGCAAGGAAACATGTGTATAGTTCTTTTAGTTCTTTTTAATAAAACACAAATCTAAGCGTCACATTTGGATAATCCTATATATAACTTATTTTTTCTTGCTGATTTTCTTTTAAATTGGTCCTGGGTTTCTCTTCTTCTTCTTCTTCTTATTTCCAATGTTTCTGGATTGATCTGATAACCATTATGTGTCATGTTTTTTATTTTAGTGTATTTTTATGATTTTTCTATTTTATTTTTTAACCTGGGAAAAGTTTCAAAAATCCAGGTAGCCTTTCCTCTCTCTCTCTCTCTATATATATATATATATATATATATATATATATATATATATATTTATATAAAGAGAGAAAAAGAGAGTAACAAAAAATAAAGATTAAAATGTACGATTGAATTGAATATCTCGTATGGTAAAAGTGAATATTTCAAACATTGGTCTCATCGATTGCATCTTTAAAACGCAGGCAGTGTTTTTAATTTTGAATAGATTTCACAAAGTAGTACTTTTATCCTTCAAGTTACATTCTGACAATGTCTGTTCCACCACGTCGTAATATCATAAGACACACTCGGTTGTGTCCTATGTGAAATAGTGTGTACATGAAAAACTCGAAATATGCTTTTAAACTTTAAAGGTATGTAATATGAATACACGTCTACGACACCGCCGTACACACATACATAACATAGCGCACAGCTGCATCGACCTTGAAACCCTACAAACGAGACCCGGTTCACGTATATAACACGCATACAAGTACATGAACCCGTGATTGGCGCGGCGGTTATACAATAGCGTCCTGTTTGCACAAGCAGTTACCCGGAATGTTCTGAAAATTAAAAATTCTTTTCATGGCTCAGACAAAAGTTTCTAGTCAAACTAAAGAAATTCCATAAATCCGGCTTACGGGGCCCCCACGAACTTTGACGCTCGTTGTTACACTGTAACCGCTCGGCTTGTATTTAGGTACGTGCATACTTATTTTGCAGGTAAAAAATATGTTCATGCAATTTGAATGCTACTCCGTAGACCGAAATTTGTTGGTTGTTACTTTACGTACAAATGCAACACAAGTTCGGAGAATATTGCAACACGGAATAAGAAAATGGAGAGTCGAGATAAGTAGATTCGAAAGTTACTATGAATTGTACGAATAAGTTTTATGTGTTATTTGTAACAAGATGATTTTATACTAGTGTTTCCTGCATTAACATAAATTTCATACATACAAACATGAATACTTAACTATAATCATATATTCACAGATTGTTTGGAAAATATATTTCTTATATCTATTCTACACGAAGTTTTTTACTTATCCCATTACAATTTATAATTGAATTTTAAAATAGTTTAATAAAGAATATTTCTGATTATAATAAAATATAGGGTCATCCAAATGTGACGCCTAGGCGTCACATTTGGATGACCCTATATTTTGGAAACGGATTTAAATTGTGAAATTATTCATAAATTGACCACTAGAAATTAATTATAATTTTTTATTATAAAAAGTAATATAAAATTTAATTCATATCCATGTTTAAATAATATTAAAAACATAAAAAATAATTAAATATTAATTAAACAAAAAATATTCATATACTTCAATAACCTTTCTAATTAACTTCTGCAAAGACAATCAAAGTTTAATGACGTATATAAGATTTTCCAAGCTTTTTTTTATCAACGGACCTTTGACATTTCTGTTACGAATGAGACGAAAAGCGAATATTTATTTATCTTTTTTACAAACAATCGTGTTAGAATTTCGAACGGACCAAAACACAAACAGATACACAAAAAGGTAGCATATCTGGAAACAATTTGTTGTATTAAACAGTCCGTTCATTTTTTTAATATAAAAAATACACACACAGAGGACGTATAATAAAATTAATAACAAAAGCGTCGGAACTGCGTTCGCTTCGTACCTCGCTTAATTGTCTTTCTTTTGAATAACAACTTTTAATTACGTCGCTGTATCCACAGCTACAGAACGATTTTACTCGAATATTTTTAGACACGATTACGATTTTTTCTTCGTAAGTAAATTTTAATGAACTTAACGATATGATCATATTAGTTTGCTCCCTCTGTCCAGTTAATTAAATGCAGAAATATCAAATATCAAAGACTAACACTATTACTAGAAGATTTTACATTCGTTTTACGACGTCGTCAATTAAAATAAATATAAAAGAATATTTGTAAAGTACATCCAAATATATATATATATATATATATATAAAACGTGTTATCAAATATATATGTAAAATATAAAAACGGAATTTGATTTGAGCATTTCATCTCAAACAACTGCACGAAGACTTGCCCACAGCATTTTATTTACATAAGAAAAGCAATCTCTTTTTATGTCCACGCATACAAATTAAAATGAGAGGAAAAAATAAAATAAAGAATACGTTATACACTTTTTATTGCTGTCATGTGTGCTACCAAAACGTAATGGTCTGTGAACTTAAACAGGATCATTTTTTTTATAGCTGATGTGTACGTCAATGATAATTGGTAAATTGAATCGTTATACTGTAAATGTTTTGTATAATAGCTTATCGAAGTTTTGAATAAAGTCATGTACAACAGAATCTCGAAAAGATAAATTGATAAATAAAAAAAAAACGTTAACTGATCGTGTTTTTCGACCGTTTATCTCTTTTTTTGTTTAGATTATTTTATAAGTGAAAATATGTGAAAATAAAAATGTATCCGAAAAAGTATTGCACGTTTATGTACAAAAAATTAGTGTCGACGAACTTAAATAATATAATTGGAGACATATGAGTATATGGAAAAAATAAATTTAACCAAAAAGAAGTTTAACGAAAAAAGTACAAGAGAATTATTACAGGCAATTGAAATAAAAAGAGTTCATTGTGTTGCAGAAGATGAGATCATTATCAAAATTAAACAAAGTATTTAGAAAACTTGAATAGAAGCGAATAACTATTATCTAGAAATGTATAAAATAAGGTCATGTATATGGTAGAGAAAACAAAGGAAATAAAAGGAATGTATATTGTGGTTAAGAAGAGAATAAAAAACAAAGTATTGATTGCAAGAGTTTAAATGTAAAAAATAGGTTTTAATAGATATATAATGCTAGATAATAATCGAAATGAAGAACAAATACCAAATATAACTATAAATAATATTGGAAAAAGAATTTCAAGAATCCTTTTTATAACTTTTTGTTGTCTATTGTGATCTTTTCTTGTTATATGACCGGTCCATTTTCATTTTAAATTTCTCATTTTTGCTACAACACCTGGAATTTTTTTTTTTTTTTGATCCTTTCAGTTCTCTTTTTTTCAGTGTGATACATACATACATATGTTTTTTATATATATATATATATATATATATATATATATATATATATATATATATAAAATAATCAAAATGTTAAATATATAAAAATATAATTTAAAAAAAATATTAGGAAAAAGAATTATTTGAATAATTTCTCTTGTCTATAGTGATTTCTTGTTGTTATATTATCATTTAATTTTCATTTTAAATTTCTCACTTTTGATGTAAAATCTGTAAAAATTTTTCTGATCCATTTGGTTCTTTTTCTATTTCAATGTGATATATATATATATATATATATATATATATATATATATATAAATTGCTGCATCTTAAAATATCGTACACTTTTACTAAATAAATAAAAACAATTCCACATTTTACTTTAGAGAAAAGAAAAAAATTATATGCCAATAACATTTTCATATAACACAACATACACAGTGTTTATATATATATTTGAGTGCATATAGTCATGTGTGAAATTACAAATGACTTACATATAATATTTACAAGAAATAAATTACATGAGAATACGACCAAATGTACTTTATTTTATTAAAAATAAAATATTTGACAAAAAATAATTTTATATAATTAAAATTTGTTTATACATACACACATGCATTTATATATATATATATATATATATATATATATATATATATATATATATATCATTTGGAAATATTAAATAAATATCTACAGCTGATTATTACATCCTATGAAATTAAATATAAGATAATATTTTTAAATAAAATGTGATATTAAACACAAATACTTTATACAAATACAAACATATATATATATATATATATATATATATATATATATATATATATATATATATATACACATAAAATGATACAATTATTTATTATATAAATTGAAATTTATAAATAATTTTCGACTATGTGGTTTTTATGATATGAAAATAAAAATTCTATTGGTATAAAATATTGAAAATAATAATTCTATGAGTATAAAATATTATAAAAAATAATTATTATAATATAAAAAACAAGAAAATATGATATATATATATATATATATATATATATATATATATATATATATATGTATATATTTGATCAATTTTTCTATGTTTTAAAAATATATTCTGTGTCCCCTTAAGTAATATCGTTTTATAAAATTCACTTTTTGTAAAATGAAGTGATTTTGAAGTAAAATAATCTTTGAGTGCAATTTTGACACTGAAAAAAACGACATTACTTATGAGTACACCTAATAAATAAAAATATTCGAATAAATTATTATAATAAAATTGTTTTTTAATTTAGTACCTTTTTTCTTTTTTTTTGACTTTTTTCTTATTCTTTTTCCATACATTTATATATATATATATATATATATATATATATATATATATATATATATATATATATATATGTATGTATGTATCAAAATTAAATATTGAGACATTTTTACAAATTATAATTAATAATTTTTTTTTAATTTTTAAAATGCAACTTTTTATTTATAATATTTTAATAATAGTTTTAAAAAGTGTATAAAAATTCGATTAAAAACTATCACCAGTCGTCGGAACCGTATATTATTTCTTTATTGTACTCTTTATTGTCTATTAAACTGGCAATATTTTACTTTTTACGTAATAAAAATGATGCAATTATCCTTGCACATCTAAATAAAAAAAATCTTATTGGCGTCAGAAGTATCTTTGACATAAACCATAAAATCTTATACTGATGTCTCGTAAATATTATTAAATTTTAATGGCACATTTTTTCAGTCGAACATAAAAAAATTAAATTGTGTACAAGTAATTTATTTACATATGCATTATATTGTTATTGTCTTCAAAGTATAAAATTCAATGTTATAATTTTTTTGATTAATTATGGTTGGTTTATTATCGACTTTTATTGATTAGTTATATTTTTTTGTCGTCCATTCATTGCAATTATATAATATATTTAACAGTTTTTGTATTTAGCAAAAATAATTATATATACATACATATATATATATTATATATATATATATATATATATATATATATATATATATATATATATATATATATATATATATATATATATTCGAAAGATTATATTTTTATAGTTTCTTGATTATTTATTGATAATAAATATTATCATATATATTGTCATAACATATATATTTATTTATAACAAAGTGTTTGTATGAAAAAAATAATACAGATAAAAATAAGTTTTTTCAATATAATTTATCTTTTTTTCTTATATAAATTTAATATTTGTCTCTAGTATTTTTTTAATCATTTACACAAATGAATAAACTTTGTCAAAGAAAAAATTTTTTTATTTGAATATCACTTAAAATCACTAACGAATCTATATTTAAATTTTAAAACCGTTTATAAAGTTTTTATATGTCAACAAATTGAATTTATAAATATTTATTTTTAATGTATCATCAATCTTTTTGTGTTTTCTTTTTTAATAAAAAAACTAGAACGATTGAATATTTTGTCAATAAATATTTTGTGTATTTATTTATTTTTATTTAATACTAGTTGTATTTTATATTACCAAGACCGTAGTTGTTTATTAAAATCGTAAACTAAAGTTATTTATGGAACTGAACTATCAAACTACTAAATTAAAAAAAAGAGAGAAAAATTATTAAAGACGAATGTTTATCTCTTTTCAAAACAGCTTTGCCTAAGAACTAAGATCTAAGTTTAGTGACAGAGTTGGTGAAAGAGATAAGTTATCGAGGTGGTAGTTTTAGATAACACTTTTTGAAAGTGTGTATTTTTAAGATTCATTTTTATTTTATTGGAAGCATATGAAATTTCGAATAAGTAATCTGATTTCGTTTATCTAAAAGGAATGTTCTGTTATGAAAACTTTTATGGTGAAAATTTATTTATTTTTTAAGTTGTTTTTAATATAATTATTTTTTTAATGATGATTAGGTTTGATTTAGTAAGGATATTTAAATTAATTTAATTGAACTTTTTATTCTATTGTAACTGAATTTAATTTCAATTTAAACTGTGATATTTGAATTTAACTTTCAATTTTTAAAATAAATAAGTCAGTTAAAGTTGGTTAACTAAAAATGACTTGATATTTCAAATCAGTAATACAGATAAACTAAAATAAAAATACAAGGTAAAATGATGAAGAAATTTATAACAAGTCTAAAACAATGAAACTATTTTAAATTGTACAATAGGTTATTATTTAAATATAATAAATAAGTGACATTGAATAAATTATATGTTTTTTAATATTAGTCAAAAATGAATAAAATAATTGTAATTGTATGTTTTAAAAAAATAAAGAATGGTTTTGTTTAATTTTTTATTTATGTAGAATATGTAAGAATGTAGTTTGTATTAAAATTATTTTAAATCGTTTGATAAATTACTTAAACAATTCACACTTTATTTAATATGTTTATAGATTAAATTAAATTTGAAGTTGCATGTGATTTAAATTATACAAATATTTTATTTCATTTAATTTATTTATTTTGATGAAATACATATAAATATATTAAAATTATCTTAAATTATTTGCTAAATTATTCAAATAAAGTATAATTTAATTAACATGATTTATAAATTATTCAAATAACATTTTGAAACTATTTTTTTTTTAATAAATGACACCGGCATACGTTTTATATATTTTTAAGTAAAATCTAAACATATGTCTTATAGATTTATAAAAGCACTTCAACGTATAAATATACATAAAACATCTATATGTTTATATCCATTTCCTGCTTAAGTTATAATTACACATCGGTCTTTTTTCTTCAGAATTTAGTAATAGGTATTTAATTATTTTAAAGAATTTTTCGTGATTACAACATTAGCATAAAGAATGACTCAATTTTATGAGTAATGTGTGTGTGTATGTATGCATATATATATATGAGAATGTGTGTGTGTATTTGTTGTAAAAAGAATTGAATATGCGTGGAAAAAAGATACTTTACGACACCCATTAAAAATGTTAATTTCCGGGGCCTGGTTACGGTATCCTCAGTACACCCATGTCGTTCGTTTAAAAGATACACACACACATACTTACGCATGTGTATGCATGCATGTGGTGGTGCAAGGGGGTGCAACGTAGAGCATCTGGTGAGGCGGCTTTTGTTCAACTACTTCTTTTCACCGGTCGTCACCTGGCGTACCTCCTGGCTCGACCGACACAGTACGTCTTTTCAAAAAATCGCTCTATTTTATTTATTTATTTAATATGTTTTTTTTCTTTTCTTTAAATACAACTTCTTCTTCCTACCATGTACGATATAGCATGACGACCAACGTATCTAAGACCGATGTTGAATAGAACCGATAAGATATCTGAGTGACATGCTTCAGTGAACTAATCATTACTGAAAATTATAATCTTTTACTATATGAAATAGTACAAGGATTTTTTTTTGGGTCGTTGTGTTTGTTTAACACGATGTATTTTTTTTAATATTTTAACTATGAAGTAGATTGTAAATAACGTAAGAAAATGTTTATCTAAGTTGAAATATTCTATTTTTTTTAAAAAAAATAATATTTAAAAATAAATTATCTTTAAAAATATAATAAAAATTATACAAAGCATTTAATACCTCACAATATCAGTTGAGGCAAGGATAAATTCAACCTTCGAATTTAGGGAAAGATAATTTAAGAAATATTATTTTTAAAAAATAATATTATCTTTCAAAAAAATAACTAAATAAAAAATACATGTTTAAAGACTATATCACACAATATAAAGGTCATCCAAATATGACGCCTAGATTTGTGTTTTATTAAAAAGAAATTTGTGTATAGGGTGGTGTATGGGGAAACATGTGTATAGTTTCTTTTTAATAAAACATAAATCTAGGTGTTACATTTGCTGATCCTATATTTGCCAAGAAATCATTACTTCATTATGAAAATTTTTCCAATATTTTTATTTTAAATATTTTAATAATAATTAATTTCAATAATTTTGAATGTAATGACATTAAAGCATATTTTTACATAAATGAATTTTCACCCCAACACCATAATATATTACCAAGTGTTTAATAATCACTTACTGTTTACAAAAATAATGTGCCAACGGACATTTCGATGGCGATGTCATCATTGTTAAAACCTCTTTGTTATGAAATAATTATTGAATGTTAAAAAACATCTTGTGGTTTTGGGGTGAAAATTCATTTGTATGAAACTAAAAAAATATATTATTCATGTAGTGATTCTATTTTGAAAAGGTTATGTAGAATTTTATTTTTATTTTCGACTTTTTTAAATATATTTTTCAAAATAATATAGAAGATGTATTACAAAAAAGTTTGTAAAAATAGGCTTATGATTTTAGTTTATATGAAAAAAAAAAATTTAATTTGAGAAGATATTAATCAAATAATACCTTCTCCTTTCAAGGATAGAAATTATTATGAGTTCAAAATTAAATAGCGAAATTATAAAATAAAAAATAGGAAAAGTTTATTCGTTTAGAGAATGATTTTTATTCTGGAATTCTCAAAACACTATCACCTTTAGTTATATTAAAAATTAGATTAAGAAGTGTAAAATTCAAATTAAGATTATTCTATAGAGTCATCTGAATGTAAAAAGAAATAAAAAAAAAACTATACACATGTTTCATTATATACCACCCTATATACATTTTTCTTTTTAATAAAACACAAATCTAAGTGTCATATTTGGATGATCCTATATTTTGAAAATCAGATAAAGAGGAATATAATGTAGTAAAATAATGATTACTCAGAAATTGGAATCCTTGTTATCAAACTTGAAATTTTGAAGAGATATATTATTATTGTATAGAAATATTTATAAGAACGTTTTTAAATTATTTGAAAAAATAGGGATAATTTTATATTTTAATTGTTTTTTAAATAAATAACAAAAATAATTATTCATATTTTTGAATGATTTAATGGTCAATGAATAAAAAAATATGATTGATTGTGTTTCATTATTAAATATATATATATATATATATATATATATATATATATATATATATAATTATACAATATAAATGATCATAAACAGTACATAATTAATTTACAAAACAAATTCATTAATCGAACAATAATTTCATGCAAATATTAATTACAATTGGGGTAACAAAAGAATATAATAGCAGGTACATGTTACAAAAGAATATTTAATGTATATTTAATTTATTACACCTTTTACCCTAACGGAAACGCTAATTACGAACTAGCCGAATGCCCTTGACATAGATAATTGCAGAAGAGTATCGTTCAAGGTCTTTTATACTTTTCTTATTTATAAAAAAATAATAGATTTGCTACATAATCGGATAAGAGAAATGAATTAATAGTATTTGGATTGAAATTTCATTTTTAGATTTTAATTGTATGGAAATAATAAGCGTTTCATAAAGATATAAAAAAGATTGACTGTTTGACATTTGGTTGTATATATTTTTATAAATTGACAAATAATTTTAAGATTTAAATAAATTATGTGCATATTATGTTGTATTCGTTAATAATTATTATCTTTTTCAAAATATATTCAATTTTTAGATTTAAATTGTATAACAATTATGTTTTTACTTGAAAATTGATTTTTTAGAAGTGTGTAATTTTTTTAATACATAGGTTTTTATTGGTCTTTTCAAAAAAAAAATTATTATTACTTTTTTATATTCTAAAACCATAGATTTATAAACCGAGTTCATAATTTATTTTCATGTTACTTTTTTCTAAAATGATGTAATATTTTTTAAAAATTCTGTGTATGTATTTTGATTGAATAAGATTCAGTATTCAGATTTATTAGGAAATTTTCGTTAAAAAAATATTATACTAAAAAAAATTACTCATCGATCCTTTATCATGTTCCCAGTTAATTAAAAATCCAGTTAGTACAAAGAAAGATCTCGAATATTTCTCGACTCTTCCAAGTACAAACAGAGCACACAAAACTGAAATATCATTTCGTCACTGTACACAATGTCCTTCCTATCGTATTTGAAATAATTTACAACGAATCCGTGTAAAATTCGACCCGGAATTATTGAATTTTTATACAGCTCGTCGTATAAAATGCCATTGTAGATATACACTAATGAAAAATATCTCGTGCTGTTTTATACCATGTCATACATTTCACTCATTGTAGTTAACACCTGCTCGATTGTAGCATTTTATGGACGTATACTTGACTCTGTAATTGCTTTTATTTGCTATTTGTCATCAACTAAAATTTATGAGCCGTTTCTATAACACCCTCATTTTTAACTTAGCTACACTGGTTTAGTTATTTATTTTTTTTATTGCCACTCATGGTACATCTATTTATTGTCAATTGTATTAATACGTTACAGTTTTAAAATATAGCCAGGTTAAATTACTTTATTGTGTAAGTACGTATATCAGGTATACATACATAAATGTATTCATATATACACATGTATGTATATATATATTATATAATTTTTTTCGAATTTTCAATTTCAATCAAAGACTGAAAACAATCAAAAATTGATTTTCGATTATAAAAATTGTATTTTAGTACTCCTAATATTAATTTTACTGAAAAATAATTATTTTCTATAAAAACAATCGATTTATTGTCAAAAAGATTATCTCCTATTGAATTTTAAAATTTTCAATTTTTTCACTCAAAAAAACCACGACCTATAGTATGGAAAAATTCATGAAAAATCAATATTCTAGAAAATCAAATTTTTTCATCTAAAATCAATGATCGGCTATGAAATAATATAAATCAATCATTAAAATCATATTTTTGAACGTAGGATGGATTTTATTTACATAAAACCGAAATTTAACTGATCAGTCTTCAACTTTAGTCAAAAATTCATTATTTTCATTTTCGAATGCATTTCTTAAATTAAATTTGAAATTTTTACTGGAAATATTTATTTAGCATGGCAACAATATATTTTAAATCATTTTTTTATATTTCGATGACTACAAATTATTTTATTCAACTTTTTGAATTTCGAGCAAAAATGAAAAATACCCAAAAATCGATTTTTGGCCATAAAAATTGTATTTTCTAATAATAAATGTTATTTTTACCGGAAAATGATTAGTTTTTAATTAAATAATCGATTTATAACAAAAAATATTAACTGCTAACAAATTTTAAAATTTTCAATTTTTGACCTCAAAAAAACCACGACCTATAGTATGGAAAAATTCATGAAAAATCGAAGTTTTTAAAAATCGATTTTTTTTACCTAAAATTAATAATTGGCTATGAAATAATATAAAACAGTGATTCAAATCGTGTTTTTGAACGTATAAGGAATTTTATTAACGAAAATCCAGATTTAGTTAATCAATCAGTGATTTACTCAATAAATCAGTATTTATTTTTTCTAACAAATTCTTCTACACCAACTTTTCAATTTTTTGACTAAAAATGTTTATTTATAGTAGAACTATACATTTAAAATCAAAATGTAATTTTTATATTATTAAAAAAATTTTTTTTTGAATTTTTAAGTTTCAAGCAAAAATGAAAAAATATCAAAAATTAATTTTCGTTGATAAAAATTATATTTTCCAAAAATGAATATTATTTTTACCTGAAAATAATTACTTTCTACCAAAATAACCGATTTACAACAAAAAATATTGACTGGAAATGAATTTTAAAATTTTCAATTTTTGACCTCAAAAAAACCACGACCTATAGTATGGAAAAATTCATGAAAAATCGAAGTTTTTAAAAATCGATTTTTTTTATCTAAAATTAATAATTGGCTATGAAATAATATAAAACAGTGATTTAAATCGTGTTTATAAACGTATAATGAATTTTATTAACGAAAATCCAGATTTAGTCAATCAATCAGTGATTTATTCAATAAATCACTATTTATTTTTTTTAGCAAGTTCTTCTATAACAAAATTTTAATTTTTTGACTAAAAATGTTTATTTATAGTAGAACTACACATCTAAAATCAAAATATAACATTTATAATAATGAAAATATTTTTTTTTGAATTTTTAAGTTTCAAGCAAAAATGAAAAAATATCAAAAATTAAATTTCACTTATAAAAATTCTATTTTCTAAAAATGAATATTATTTTTACCAGAAAATGATTATTTTTTACTAAAATAATCGATTTATAGCAAAAAATATTAACTCGCAATGAATTTTAAAATTTTCAATTTTTTGACTTCAAAAAACCACGACCTATAGTATGGAAAAATTCATGAAAAATTAAAGTTTTTAAAAATCGATTTTTTTCATCTAAAATTAATGATCGGCTATGAAATAACATAAAACAATGATTAAAACAGCATTTTCGATCATAAAATGAATTTTATTTAAATAAAAACTCCTTACATGTTCTTTCAAATCCTCAAAAATAATCACAACATTGATTGGTGTCTTATTTTTTTAATATTTTTATACTGATTATTGTATCTAGAATCAACTAGAACAGACATATCTAACCCAGTTACAAAATTCTAATTGTAATTTGTAGATTAGTTGCCATAATTCTGAATTGATTTTAATTAAAAACAGTTTAGAGTATTTTTCGCAGATAAGTTCAAGATTCACAATAAATTATTTTCTGGAATCAATATCAAATAATCTGTTTTTAGCAGTTTTCTCTAAAAGCCATATAGACGTTTAAAATAATCAATTCTAAATAGTATAAAATAAATAATTCTAAATAATATAAATAAACCAAAATTTGGACATTTTATTTTTAATAACATTTATTATCAACATTTTTTTAAAAAAATAAAAAAAATATAAAATCCTTCGAATTTTTCTTGTCCAAAAATGTTAAAAACAATGAAGCATAATAAGTAAATCAAGTACATAATAAAGATGATCTTGAACTAAATCATCACCATGAAAATTTAACAATAAATGACCAAGAATGCAAATGACTCAGTTCGATATACAGCACTGATTCATACTCCAAAAATTATATATATATATATATATATATATATATATATATATATATATATATATATATATATATGCATGTATATATGCATGTATATATGCATGTATAAAGTACGTATTCATACATTATATTCAATTATCGATTCCGTTTATTTTTCTATCGAACTCTTACACATGAACCATGACGACATGAGTGAATATATATATATATATATATATATATATATATATATATATATATATATCAGAGTACACAAATCAAATATGAAATAACGTACGTACATACACGTTATGTTTTGGCAAAACGAAATCATGTAACATACGTACCGGAACCTCACGTGAGCCTTAAGCCCGCCCTTTCATTGGAACAAAGAGACGGTTCGTCCCCTCGAATCCCTTCTCGTAAGTTCCTTTGTCAACTCGTTTCCTCGACTCTTCTATAACGACATGTATATTGTTCCAGACCTTACGTGACTCATATGAATATTTCTTAGTGAGAGGAGTAAGTACGATCTACTTCCATTTATAATGCAGGGAAACACCATGACTGTACACATACATATGGATATACACCTATCTACATACCTATATATACCTACATAATTATATATATATATATATATATATATATATATATATATATATATATATAAATTGGATCAAATGTTGATACAAATGAGTATTTGTTTTGTGCAGTTGAAATAAATATTTTTAATTTTGCTATATACAAATTTTTAAATCATGAAAAAATAATAGAATCTTTGTTTAATATTCGTTGATTAAAAAAAGGTAGAGTTTTGTAAGTAAAAAAATATTTCAGATAAAAATATAGATACCCCTAATGAGACTGAAGGGCTTAAACATATGTTTACTTGATTATTATCATTTACCATTCTTCAGTCTTACATTGGCCACCATAAACAATAATAGAATTTATGGCAATAAAAATTATTTATATAATACATTTTTTCTTCAAAATAAATAAAACGTCTTTTAATACATTAAGTATGTATAAATTATAAAATATAAATTAATAAATCATTTTTAATTCAAATTTTATTTATTCAAGGTATCTTTATTTATGGGAACTAAAAAAATCGGGTCGTGTGAACGAAAACCAAAAAATATCTGCATACCTTCTTCAAAGGAAATAGCATATAGTAAAAAATATCCTTAACTCTTATCCGGGTAGATCGTTTTTCAAACACAAATTCAGATTCACAGATGTGAATTGTTATTTTTTTACCATATAAAATTTAAGTGGTGTCGGTTTGGTAAGGGCGATTAAAAAGTATTTATTGTGGTTAGTAAGAAAAAAATTATAAAGAAAATATATATTATACAATTTTATATTTTAAAAATATGTAATTTTCGAAATATGTACACATTTTTATCAAATGTATTTTATATTTTTTTGAATCCCCTTCCAGTTCATCAAATTCTATAAGTGTTCAATAATCATTTATTTTAATTTTTTCAACTAAAGATTATTTTGATTGATATTTTATTACTATCAAAATGCATCTATATAAGATTATAACTCAAAAATAATTATTTAAAAAATGTCAATTTTTGAATGTTGAACGAAATTATAAAAACTATAATAAACATTTTAAAGACAGTTATAAGACCTATATAGCCTTAAAGTTTTATGGCCATTAAAACAAATTTGCTAAAGAAATAAAGAATCAGTGATTGAATATTTTTATAAATTTCTTGATGTTGCAGAATATTTTTTAAAAATTAAAATAAATATTAATTTAACACAAATAATTGATTACTCCAACACTGTAAGATTTTATAAAATTGTCCAACAATTATTTATTATTCAATTTATTTGTTTATATACTGATGTACATTTCGATCGTCATGCAATCATCATCAGAATGCTATATTATAAAATTTGGTGATAATTTTGTTAAAATGAATTTGTCACAATATTAAAATGAATATTGATAAATGTTAATATTTGAACGATATTTAAAAGTCTATATTTCGGAAATTATTAACTTATTAATAAATATAATTAATACAAATGAATCAGCCAAACATATTTCATATGCCATTATAATTAGATCACTGCTATATAAAATTAGATTTTATAATGCAGAAATCTGACATGATTATTGAAATGTGTATCAGCGAATAAAGTGAACAAGTGATTATTGAACGATTTTATAAAATATTGTAATATACACAAAAAATATTTTTAAAACTACATCTTGTTTTATTACAATTCTGTTTTAATTTTCCATTTATTTTAAATGTGTCTTCCATGAATAGTTAATTATAAACTTACAATTACACTTTTTTCTCTCTTATTGAAAAATACATTAAAAGCATTTAACAAAGAAATAAAAACAAGAAATGAACAAGGGTACTAATATAAAATATTGTTCCATTTTGTATGGGTATTTTTATGGTCTGTGGAAAATTGGTATCTCTTATAAATATATATATATATATATATATATATATATATATATATATATATATATATATATATAGTATGTGTGTTGTATATGTATTTAATATGTAAATATGTTTATTTCGAGTTGAAGGTCCCCTAAATTCGTGAGTTCCTTCATTGGCTACACATTTTGTACCTTGTGATCAAACCGCTACTGTTTATCTTTTGTACGTTGTCATTTTACTGACAAGAAAGGGTATTTATATTTTTGGTTTTGCACGTGAGATACAACAAGAGAAGAAAACATCACTTTAAAAGAATATATGAAGGTTTATATGTATTCATCATTAACTGTTTACAGTTTCAATTTGTGATAATTAAAAGATACCTTGCAAGAAATTAGATTTTCGAACATAGAACTATTATACTATGAGTCTAGTCTGTCAGTTCATGCTGAGCTTCTAACGGGTTAATACTATGTAGATTTTTTTTTATTTGAAAAACTATAATGAAAACAAATAATATATTCGAACAAAGAGAAGACATTATTACAGTCTGTCACTAATGCTTACCATCTCTTGTGCAAAATTACATTTATTACACTATTGAATATATAGAAATATCGAATTGTTCTGTTAAACAAAGAGAATGTGATTGAATAATCTCAACGAAACAACTTACTATCTTTTATTTATTGTTGTAGAGTTTTTACCGTAGGCTTATTAAAGTACATCTGTACCGTATGTTAAAAAGAGATAAACATATAATTGTAAACACAATTCATACATATGTTTGTCATCTGTCTTTCACGCAAACGTGTGTTAAAAAGAAATGTGTCCGATAGTTTGCTCTTAGTTTATAAAAACGTTTAACCTCGTACGGATGTGACTCAGTTGTTGAGCGTATTTCGACTAAGTATGTTGTGTACTTGCCTTCCACTCGTTTGAATATTATATACATAGATGATATTTATATTTTTTCATTTTTATCTTAAAAATAGTTGCAATGTTCGTGCTGTATATAAATCAGTTTAGATTTCTTGAAAAATAGATTTTAGTAAAGTCAGTACAATTCTATTTAGTGATTATTATATTTTGGTTTAATTGTTGATATAAGTAGACTTTTATGTGAGAATCAGTGTTACAACTTGTGCTTTAACTTGGTACTATTTAAAACTGTTCTTGAATAAATTCAAGTAAAACTTGTGTCGTGATTATATTTAAGGATATTTTTAAATATTAAGGTAGGTGTAAATAAATACTTTTTTCAATATTTTATCACATACATTTTACTTTTTTTTCGTATCCATTAAAAATTCTTTCAAGTAACTTTTTAAATCATTTTATCGATTAAATATTTATATCAAATATAAACATTTTTCATACAACTGTGTGTACATTATAGAATATTTCTTTCAAAATTATTTTATGAATATTCGAGTCGTTTTTTTTTTGATTAAAAATTGGTTTAAAACGATTCTATTTACAAAAAATATTTTCATAACAGTTTTAATTATTTAATGGCATGTAAAGTAATTGTCTTTTTACTTATCTATAATTAAAGGTAATTTTATTTGCACTAACCTTGCGAAAATACAGTATGTATGCAAAATGAATAAACGATTTTTTTATTTTAACAATATGTAAAGTACATTGTCAAATATAACTGAATTATCATAACATACTGCGTCATTTTTTTATGGATCACATATATATATATATATATATATATATATATATATATATATATATATATATATATATATATATATATATTTATTTGTATGTGTATGTAACATTGCGAAATAAAGAGATATTCGTTGTAAAGATTCGTGTGTGATCTTCAAGTTGATTTGATTCAAAGAACCTTTTTGTGTTCTTGTTATTGAAACACAGAGAAATGGTTCCAATGGTCGCACGAAACGTTTTCCACACGTGCATAACGAAAGATGGAATCTATATATTACACATATATGCACAAAAAAATCAAGTTAATCTTATTAAAATTCGGCGCGAAATTATACACTATAATACATGTGCTTTTGTTATGCTATTCTGAATTTTATTACCTGAAATAGCTGTTTTCGTTTTTATATTGTCTCACCATTTAAAAGTCTGATTCATTTTCGGTAAATGTTACTTTTTCGTATTCGGCATGTTAATACACAATCTCATTTTCTAAGAATTCAACGAGATTCGATTTTCTTTATGACTATATTCAAATTACGCGCGTCATGTTGTTCGTCAATTGTTGAAAAATCGTGGTTTTTTTTAGAAATATGTTTATAAAATGAAGTTTTAAGATTCATTGAATTAATCTTGCAGTTTATATAAAAAGTGTCTTAAATTCTAGATACTTTTTTTTAAAAAAAGCATATGGCGAAGGTTATTTAGAAATGGAACACAAAAAAAACTATTCAATATTACGTCGACTTTTCAGTTTGTAAAAAGTTAAGAATGAATAAACTACGTGAATTGAATGAAATGAAATGATCATCTGTTAAAAATTAAAAGTTTTGTAATGAAAAAGGATTGGAGTAAAAAACTGATCTGAATTACTAAGAAAACATTGAATGGTTAAAAAAAACTATTAGTCATTGAAGTAATATTCTCGTAATGATGTATTGTCTGGATTTTTATAGACAAATCCATTAATTTTATATATATATTTGGTATTGTTTTATTTTATTTTTTTGAGTATTTGTAATATTTTTTTATTATTTGTTTAAATGTTTGTGTGAACAAATATCAAGACGAATCAATAAAAATACTTAAATTTCCTTTATAAATATAAATTACATTTATTTTCGATTTAAAACAATTATAAACGTGTCTATCTGATAAAACTAATATATTAAGTAATAAATTTTATCTGTTATTAAATTTTATTTATTCAATGATAAATTTTTTTACAACTTGTGTAATTTCTTTTGCTAAAAATATTTCAAACAAAATTAATGCAACTGAATATTATATAATCCAAATAAATGTATAAAATTGTAGTTTAACTTTTTTTTAAAAAAAATATATTTCCTCAGTATATATTTCTCAATTTTTATATTTGTACACTAATCTTCGACAAAAATTAAATGAAGTCAATAATACATAGTCAATGTAGTACAAAAATATTGAATTTTATTATTATTAAATAAAAAAGTAACTGTTAATTGTCTCTTAAGAAACGCATTTTATTTTATGTACATATAAATGTTATTTCCAATCTTAATTAAATAAATCATTCATATAGCAAGATATCTTGTAATAATTACCTTTTAAGTATTCATTACAGTTATAAATGTGAAAATTATTTTAATATACATTCTTAAGATTTTTTATGCATTTAAAATATCTTCTCGTATTGAATTTTTTAACAGCTGCATGAAATATGAAACTGATTAGTATTTAATAAATAAAAATTTACAAAAAGAGCATCTGTTTTGAAAAAAGATTCTTTATACTTATATTTTTGTTATTAATTATTTTTTTATAATGTTTTTCATTTAATAATAAAATTGTAAATATTCTTTTATTGATATTGTTTAATTATATTTTGCTTAATTTTCATCAGGTTCAAAAAAAATATTTTCACCTTTATTTATTCGGATCTTTTTAGACAATCAGTTTTATTTTATCAATATTTGATTAGTGATATATCTTTTTTTTTGATAGTATGGATTTAGAGAAATGTTGGTGTATGTATGTAATTATTATAAATAATACAATTCAGTTAACTAGGAAATAAATAAAATGCTGTAGTTTATTATAAATTGATATGCATATAATCTAACTTTTTTTAAAGTTTCATAGTATATATATATATATATATATATATATATATATATATATATAATATATATATAAATACATATAAATGCATATAAATACACACACATATGATGCTCAAAGTCGTATAATTTTAAAAATATTAAAATTTTAAATATATATACATATATATATATATATATATATATATATATATATATATATATATATATAATCATCTTTGTTTTTAAATTAGTTTTTATCTTTGATACAAATACAATCATTTAATCCAACAATATGACATGATTTTATAAGTGCTCAATATGTATTTATTTTTGATTCATTTGCTGATCTGCATTTCAATAGCCATACATACTTAGCATTATTAGAGGGATGTTTTAAAAAATCTAGTAAAATAATTAATATTTTTTTATGTACATGAAATACAAATTATATTTAATAATACTGTTGTTAATGAAGGTCTTATGTTTTTATGTATTTATATAAAATAAATATTTGAGTTATTTACTAATTCAAGTTTATATGTTTGTATGTCAAGATTCTTGTATTATCTAAAATTTAATAAATTTGATAAAAAATGAAATAAAACAATATTTTGTATATGAGTAACTTGTTTATAATTTTTACAATGATAATATTTGCATGCTTTAAAAAAATGTCAATATTTTAAACGGTAGTTTTCATTTACATAAATTATCTACTTTTTCAATTTTATATTAAACATTCTAAAAAAAAAATACATTTCAAAAATATCTACAGGTTTTATGATTAAAAATTGTCAATTTAGAATAAATGTTTACGTTATTAATTTTATTGATTACACAATTTTTTTTAATTAATAGTCATTTCTTCTATGTTTTTATTGTACATGCAAATGAATAACTTTATCTCAATATTTATTTTAGACAGTATAATAATAAATCGAATAAAATAAACATATTATATCTACAATAACAAAATGATGATGCTATGATGCTAAATTTAACATATAAATACGCATGCAAAAAATATGTACCGTAATTAATTAATTATATAAATAAAATTGATATTAAATTTTATTATGTCTTTGATACTTCTTGTGTTAATATGTGAACGTTTTTATTTAGAATGTTATTTTCTAAATAGTAATTTTACATTGATTCGTTTCTTATTTTTGATACTGTAAAATATAATTTATACTTATTAATTAATTTTCTAATATAACAAGTTATAATTATAATTTTTTAGTTACGTTAGTATTATAAAAATTACAATAATTATTAATTCTGTTTTTAATTAAATAAAAAATAAACTAGTACATATAATTTATTTGTTTATATAAAAAACAATAATATATTTTTTTAATATCGATGAACGTACGAAATTCGTATGAGCGAATAAAAAAATATAAAACCGAATTTATATTTTCTCATAGAGAAAACCATGACACGTTTTTTTCTAGAACAGGAGGGTTGATGATTGATTCATTACGAGGGGTTTCATAATGCGTCAACAAACAGAGGGGTGAGGATATCAAATTTTTTTTTCGTTGATGATATATGCTTTCAGAACGATTCTTTTAATACATGATTAAAATATATGTATATCATATTTTTTTAAGGTTTGTATGAAACATGCAAATAATTAAAATTCAGATAATTTCACTGATAAAAAAACCGCAAATATAAAAATGTACGAATCATTTTGTTGATATCTGCATGCTCATTAATATATATATATATATATATATATATATATATATATATATATATATATATATATATATATATATATTTACTTGTAAAGACAATTCATATATTCAATATTCATGGACAATGACGTTTCTGTGCAATGAATGACCTAAATGAAATAATTTTTATTATACCATTTTACTCTTTTTAATTCTTATATATGAAAATATTTAAACAAATTTGAAACTGAGTGTCTTTAAAATTTTTGTCGAATCATTACCCATGAAGGAAACAATCCTGATTTTTCTAACTACTGTATTTTCATTTTTATAAGAAAAAAACATGATATAACTTGTGGACCATTTTTTTCGATAATTTTTTTTGTTTACTTTTTGATTATTTTTTGTATGATGACGTAATGTTAGTTCAATACTCTTCCTATGTTTTTATTTATTTTTATAAATTTTTGTATATAAAATGTTATCAACTTGTCACAACAAAAATGTGTAGTGTCTTAACTGTGAAACAGTTATCATTGTTCATATTTCTTTGAATAAATAAATAGGAAATTATTTTATTTATTATCATTAATATTTTATAATTTATACAATTGATTGAATAATTTCTTGTAATGTCTTGATTTCATAAGACATTCTTGTTCTTGAAAGTAACTATATAATTGAATGAAATTGGAAGTATTGATATAATTAAGTCCATAAATAAGTAATTCATAAATGAAATAAAAATAAATGTATGTTTATTCATATTAATTCAACCTTTTATATTATTAATTTTTTTTTATACACATACAGAATTATTTTTTAAGTAATTAATTAAAAATATGTAATAGATTTTTTTTGGAAAATGATAATTTGTCAATTTATTGAAAAAATATAGTAATGTATAATCGATTTTATTAAATGATTTGAAAAAAAAACAAACTACATAAATACTACTCTTATGTCTGTAGAAAGTATGTCGATACTTAAAAAGATTTTCATTATAACAGTACCTTTTATAACGAGATTCCATTGTATTACCAAACTTGTAGATACTAGTGTTTATAATGAGCCAGTCCAGAAATCAACCGATCGAAAATAAATAAACTACTGAACTCAAATCCCGTTACAGATGAAAAGTTCAGAAACATTTTAAAGGCATCTCATATATGTATTAGTAAAAAAAAATCAACAAACTTATGCTTCTAATAACAAGCTGTATCAATAAAACGAAGAATCGTTTACTTTTTATAATAACAAAAGTATGTGTACAATTCTGATTAACTAATTAAAGATGTCTCTTTGTCTTACTGGAAGATATGTTCTCGTGAATAAATAAAAGTGATGATTCAGATAGTTCAGAGTATAAACTTTGATTAAAATTTCCGAGCACGGAACGCTGTTGTTCCACAGTTGGTTATCTTTTATCAGGTTCTTGATCTAACAATGTTGACATTATTAAGAACTGATTAACTTGCAGGTAAATATTAAATCTGTACGGGAAACGATTATAATTACAAATTATTTATTTTTGATAGATAATAGAAAATTAACTGATTATTGCATCAGTGCTTGATTCTATTTCCTTCAGAAATATTGTTTTAACTTAGGATATATTTCCAACATTTTTTTTAAAAAAATTGAGGGAGAGTAAAATACAGTGAATGAATGATTTATTTTTTCTATGTATTTTTATTGAACTATAAAAAATGTTTACATATTTTAACATAATGTTGATTCTTAGAATTATTCGAAAATTTGTAAGATGTTTTGAAATAATTGTCAAATTCATAAACAAAAAGATTTGTTTTTTAATCAGTTAACGTTAAAGGTTTTAATGTCTGTTTTTGATATTTAATAAATTTATTTTATGAATTTTAATAACTGGAGAAAATAAATAATGTATATTAAAATATTCAAATAAATGAGAAGTATTTAAGAATTTTCAAATATTTTATCAGTGTTTTTATTGTAAGGCATATTGAATATTTATTAAAAGATTTTTTTTATAAAATTTTGTCAAAGATTTTTGTCATACAACAAGTTATAAATATTGAGTGGTCAAGAAATAGTTTCTTTTGTATATATAAATATATATATATAATTTTTTTCCTATATAATAATAATTGTATAAAACTAGTATATTATATACATTAAGTGTATTTATAATGTAATTAATTATAAATTAAGTATGTAATTGCTTATTATGTTTATCGAATTTTAATAATTACCTAGAAACTAAAAATATAACTGTCAGAATGAGTTATTATAGATGGATATTATTTAAAGTATATATTATTATCTATTTTACTGTGTATTTTATAAGGGTAATAAACTTAATGTTTTAATATTTATTTTGTAGTATTCACTTGATCAATTTGTAATAAAATCAAACTTTATATTATTTATTTTGAATATTTTGATCATTTCTAAATATTAATACAAATTTGTATTTTGGAATTTATCTACATTTAATTTTTTCTCTCTGTATATATATAATACAGAAGACATTGTGTGAATGTAATAAATTATAGTAATAATCTATACATACTAATTCACAACAATTATTTAAAAAATCTTTCAACATTTTATGAAATTATTTTTAGTGAAAAATACAAAACATAGATTCTGTTTAACTCTGTTACTAAAAAGGACCAGTGTTCAATTGATATTATTAAATACCTTATTTTAAACAAAAAATAGTTAAATCTAAAATTACATTAATTTTTTTAATACCAAAAATTCAAAATGTTGTTTTTAAGTTTATTCCGCAAATTTTATTAATAATTTTTAATATATAAATCACTCCCTTACGTGATATTTTATTTATATCACTTATTGTTAATTTATATAAAATTTTCTAAAAGGGCTAATCAACTAAAAAATTATTCATAACACCAAATCGTTAATTATTCTCTTCAAAGATAAATATCTAAAATATTTAAATCTGAATTCATTAAAAATAAAATTTTGAAGTATATAATATATATGTAATAAATAATTCCTAACAAATGTATTAAAAACTAATCATTTCATAGAAAATATACAAAAATCTGGATCCAATTTTATTTAATTCCTTTGTTACAAAAGATGAAAACTTGATTAACTTCATACTAAATTTATAAATGAAATTATTTGTGAGAAACAAGATAAGCTATATAATAATTGGAATTGCTTTCACGAGATATTTAAAGATACTTCACATTTCCATCTACAGTATATTTGGTACCAGCATGATGGTACCCCGTCTAATGCTAAATTTTCATTATTCCCATGGGAGGATTCGACATTGTCCTAATACACGGCATCCATAATAAATTCCGATTTAAATATTTTAGATATTTATCTTTGAAGAGAATTATTAATGATTTAAATGAATTAGTTTGGTACTATGATTAATTTTATAATAGATTAGCCCTTTTAGACGATTTTATGTAAATTAACAATAAGTGATATAAATGAAATGTGATGTAAGAGAATGATTTATATATTAAAATTTATTAATGACGTTAAAAAGAATTGATGTAATTTTAGATTTAAATAAGGTTTTTAAACAAAATCAATTGAATACAGGTCATTTTATTTATGTAATTAAACAGAATAGGACCTATGTTTTATATTTTTCACTTAAAATAATCTCATAAAACTCTAAAATATTTTTTTAAATATTTGTTGTGAATTAGCATGTATATGTTATTATAATTTATTACATACACACATACGTCTTTTGTATTAATATTTAAATATAAATGACTATTGAGGAGCAAAATATATTTTGTTAATTTATTTAAGATTTTCAGTCCTCATTTATAATAATTAAAAAAGATGGCCTGATAAGCTTTCTAAATTTTAGATGAAGAAAATTATTTTATAACTTGATGTTTTAATTTTAATTAAATGATATTTTTTATTTGTTTCTTTGTGTGTATTGACAATTTGAAACTTATTTGTTATTTGTATTTATTTCATAAATAAATAATTAAGAGTTAAAATTGATTATAAAACTTTTACTGTATAAAATAGTACTGTCATGTACATACATACATACATACATACATACATACATATTATATATATATATATATATATATATATATATATATACATATATGTATATGTAATTTTCAAATGAGATGTATTTAAGTTGAATAATTAATTTGCATTGTACAAAGCGAAATCAAATCAAATAATACAAATAAATTCTATTGTAAAATAAAGGAAACTTTAATTTGAAATAAAATGTTTGTATGTTGATTTCAGATCTATCCTAGAAACATAATTATATAACAATCTCTGTACACGTCATAGTTTTACCTGTCGTGTTGCTTGCATTGTATCGTACTAAAGAACCTTCAGGCATTTCGAAATGATCCACCGTCGATTCGTAGAAAAAAGGTACAATTCTGGCAACTAAAAAAAAACTAAAACGGTTGTTCTATGTGTTGTCTGTTTTAACAGGCCGGCTGGTCGAGAAATGTAAAATTTTCAAAATATTGAATACCATTTCGAAAAATGATTGTGAATAAACGGAGTTTTGTATCCGCATACCGAATACTGACTAATTGTTAGTTTTTTTTATTTATTTTATAGAATATATTTATAAAATACATACACATATACATTTATATAACATATATTTTTTATGTACTGTATATTTTTTTAAGAAATTTAATTAATGAAAAACATGGCAGTGACAATCTTTTTTAAAAAATAATTTTATATTATTTTAATGAATACAGTTATATATACTTGGTATATTATTGAATTTTATATTTTTTTTCGTAATTTTTATTAAATATTAACGTATATTTTTATTTTTTATTGAATTCAGATTTAGATAGTACATATAAAAAATAATACTTATTTAAATTGAAAAAATAAATCATTAAGAATAAATAATTTACAAAAACAGTATAGATTATATAGAGTCATCCAAATGTGACGCATAGATTTGTATTTTATTAAAAAGAAATATGTATATAGTTTCTTTTTAATAAAACACAAATCTATGCGTCACATTTGGATGACTCTATTAAATTGACAAATTATTTTTTTTAAAAAGAATAAATATCCAAACAATATTTTGGCTTGACATTTCAATTTATGTACAGAGATTAAATATTGTTTTATATTTAATTATATTGATTTTTGAATAATTTTCAATATTTAAAACATAATAGTAGATTTGTGTATTCAGTAAATTTAAATCGACTGAATGAAAAGTATTATTTTGTTGTAATTGTAAAAATAATCTTTGTGTGTTTATTTATACATATGTTAATATTGAATAAGTTTACGATTTTCAACGTAAGTAGTTATTTAAAATAATTAGCTCCTTGTACAAAATATAAAGAGATATTTTAGTCCAGTATGTAAATAAGTTCAGCGTCGTCGGCTACGTTCCGAACTCCTTTTGTAGTTAAAACATCTTATCCATTTGTCTATATAATTACCATATTTATTCTAATATGTATTGTTCCACTAAATGTTTTATATGTAAATCATTATATTGTACAATTCAATTATTGTCATCTAATGGGATTCATAGCACATATCGACGAAAATAATGTTATTAAAATTGTCGCCAACCTTCGAAGATGTTGTTATTTCCTACTGCAGATAGTCCGTGATTACGTGACAATATTTGTAATGAATACAGAATATTGCACTGGTCCCGGCCTATTTGCAAAGGACGATAGTCAACCACCACCATACCACCACTACCACCAACATCGTCGTCGGCTGCAATTGTGTATACACACACACGGTCCCCGACTTTATGTGTACAGCTGAAGAACATGGCAAATGAGTGCCTTATATATGTGAAACTTCAAAAGACCTTCACGACGAACTCGATACGTTGACAAGAAATGACCTCAGGATGTTGTGTTGGGGTTTAGACGGACGACAACCAACGATAGTTGGTTGCTGTGTAGAAATATTTATTTTTTTACTGTTTCTTTCAAGATACACAAGACTATTAATAACAATCCAATCGTTCAAGAAGTGTAGTATAACAAATGTTTTTTTTATTTTATTATTGTAATGTGAATTCGTAATAGCAATTTTAAACTATTTCATCCTTAGATAATAGATTAAGAGTTTAGTCATTGAGGTTTAATTTATTTAGTGTAGCTATTTTCGAAAAAACTGTATAATACTAAGCAACTGAAAAGAAAATAGAAAAGTGTTCGTGCTGACAAACATACGTACATTTCCAAGAATTTATTTTAAGAACAATATATTTTTGACTACTCATTTATTCGTTCAATAGTCACGTGCGATATGGAACATAAAATGACACATATTTTGAAATTAGTCATATTCAAATTTTTCCATTAAATGCTACATTTTTTTATATGAAATAAATCTACACACACTTACACCATATGTTTATGTTCTAATAAAAATGACATACAGATGATATAAAATATTCAAAGGATTGAATTGTTTTATTCAAAGAAATGCAGATAATTAAAACGACTATGTAAATCTAACACATGTTGTAATAAAATGCCCTGTTTGATAATTTCACAGTTGAGATGACCTATATAAAAATAAAACAGCTGATTACAGATTATAGTTTTCAGGAAACGATTTGACCGTAAAATCATTTTTTACTTTTTAAAAAATTCTTTTATATCTATAAATGAATTCTCTAATTACATTGTAATGGTTCTAGTGTATTGTAAATACTTGTTTTTCGTAGAAAACACTTGTTTTTTGAATTTAATAGCTGTTTAAATAACTAGAATTAGTTTGAGTACTATGTACATTTCTAATTTAATAAAAAAAGATAATTAATGATTATTTTTTAATTCAATTAGAGTGGGTTTTATTAAATGTAAGTTATATGGAATTACATATGTTTCAAAAGTAAATTATAAAAATGTTATTAGTCATTCTTTTAATTTTCCTAAATAAAGAAATATTATTCAGTGATATTTATTTATAAGGAAATAATTACACAGCATTTCATTATTTTATGTTTTTTTTTTTTATGAAATACCAAAATAATAAACATTTATACATATAATACATACAGAATGTTTTTATATGTGCAAATGTATTGCAGTTATGTCTAACAACGATGGCTAAATGCAACTTACTCAGCATTTTTTAAATAAAAGATGATAGGTTAACAAGACAGACTTGAAATCGTGACATGTTAGTCAACAGATAAACGTGTTTGAGTCGTTTAAGGCGGACTTTTTTCAATTAGTAGATTAAATGAGAAACAGTAAGTTGTTAATTGAGCGAATAGACAAAATAGTTTAAATGCATGTTTAATTTAAACAGACATTAAAAATTCAAATAAAAAAAAACAGTATTCAAAACATTAGGTGTATTTGTTTATTTTGTATGGAAAAATTATAGTATTTATATTATTATTAACTCTATTTTTGATTGAAAGATTTGAAACTGACATATGTAGAGTCATCCGAATGTGACGCCTAGATTTGGATACTTATATTATACAAAGATAATTTTTGCATCACTGCTTTTATTTACTTTATTTATTTTAATTTGTTATAGTCTTTTTATTATTATTATTAATGCAGGAAGTGTGTTTATTTCTATTTAGAATAAAAATAAGGAAAGTAAATAATAGTTTTAGTTCCAGCATGTAATTATTTGCTGTATATTTATTGTATATATATTTTGATCAGTATTTATATATATATATATATATATATATATATATATATATATATATATATATATATACATACAGGTAACCCCGGTATAACACGTCATTCATACAAAAACGGTTTGAGAATTTTTATATGAATCCGGAAGATATTCAAAAATTACTGGTGGAAGAAGAGGCAGATGAAACAAATTTAGTGGAAATGTTATCTGAGATAAACCAAATTAATTCTGAGAACGGTAGCATAGATGCAAACGCAGTTCAAAATGTTATCCTAAAAAGCATAAAGGCTTGAATTTGGCCGAACAATTGAAATTATATTTTCTAAATGCAGATTCTTTCATTGAAAAAAGCTATAAAATTTAAGAAAAAACTTTATGTTTGCTTTATAATTTCTAAAGATCTCGAAGATTAAAGCAAACGAATAAAAATAACAGATTTTGGCAAAAAGTAGAAAATAGAAATTAAAATGCTGCAGAAGAAAGATCATAAGATGAGGTTATTTTGCCATAAAGAAAACACCCTTATTTAATGGTGCCTAGCAGTGATAAAGAAGAACACATTATTTAATACTAATATGTAATAGTTTTATATCAATTATTTTATATCAAACATATATTTCTTAGTTATAAAAAATAGTATATTTTTTTAATTTATAGAACTTAACCTTATTTTTTGTACTAGTTCTTTGTTTCGTATAACACGAATTCGCATAACATGTTATTTTTTAAGAACCTAACAATTGTGTTATACAGGGGTTACCTATATATAAATACACATTAACACATTTATATAAATTTTGATGGTTAAAATTTTCAAGTTTCTTAAAATAATATCTTTAAGAATGCCTGACTATAGTTCAGTATTAATTTCAGAAATTTCTAAAATTGATATTTATTTTATACACGAGTACTTATATATAAAATAAATATTATTATTATAAATATTATAAAATAAGTATTATTTTTTTATGAATAAAATGAAATTCTTATTAATTCATTAATGACGAACGACTGTGAAATTATATATATATATATATATATATATATATATATATATATATATATATATATATATATATATATATATTAATAAACAATTTTTATTTTAATATTTCTGATATTACATACATTACTTTAAAATAAATTCCGTATGTTATCTGACATTTTAATATTTCAAATATTAATTTAATAAATTCGATGCTGGAGTAAGTGAACATTGAATTGAAAATTATATATATATATATATATAATGTGTGTGTATGTGTGCGTATGATAGAAATGTCAGTGTGAAAAATTGTATTATGTGTTTTTTAATAGAAGTGTCATGAATATATTTGAAATGTTACAATGTTACAACGAGTAATTGAAATTCAATTCGATTTTGAATTGATATATTCAAGTACATTGAAAAATAATTCAGTTCAGTTTAGTTGGTTAATTTTAGTAAATGTGATCAATCAATTACGACGTACATATCGAAAATAAATATAGCTGTTACATTTTTAAAAATAAAAAAATAACATAATAAGTCAGTTCAATGTAAGCTCATAACGGTATATTTTATTTTCATACGTACTATATTTTTTTAATCGTTTTATAGTATTGATCATCACATTGAAATCTCATGCTATTTTAACCACGAAATGATATATAGGAATAACATATAGATTTTTTAGTACGGACCGAAAAAAAGTCACTATAAAACCCGTACGTATTATACGTATTATTTTATTTATAAACTTGTTTTTATTTTCAAATCACACGTCAAACAATCTACATAGTCATCTTGTAAATTGTTTATACTCAAGTGAATAACCCTACAAGTTTTGAATGGGAGTAAATATGTCGCCTCATAGCAGGAATTGATTTTGTTTCTCGACAACACTACGTGCTTTGTAAGCATCGAATATCAAAAATAAGATTATATGAATTCAATCTGTTTTTATGTCAACAGCACGAGAAATTATTTATTCGTACGTATGTGTTTATACAATATATTCACAGTACACACACACATGTGTGTTTATTATGTATGAATGTATTTATAAATTCTCTGGAGAGAGAGAATATGCAATAGGGTTTGTGAATGCAGTGGGCGTCCTTTCACATTTAATATAACCTGTTTCTTCATATTTTCGGGTAGATGCCTTTTTTCATTACAGAGTAGAATTCTTATATACATTTTCCATTATTATTATTAAAAATACATACACGTGCAGGGTAGTATTGGTCATTTTATGTACCAGTTGGTTTTGTTGCAGGAAATTGTACGATGTTAGCAAGTAGTTTTAGAAAGAAAATTAGATTATTTTAATACAAAAAGAAATTTAACTGAACGAGTTTCAAAAATGAGATACAAAAGAATATTGAAAATACAATTTCCTTAAAACATGTGAAAAGAAATCTGGACTCTGTTTATTGTGAAATTTTTAAATTTGATAACTGTTATTTCAGGTAATATATATAAAGTTTTCCAATAAGTTCTTCAGAAGTTTAAATGGAAATAAAACAAAAAGTATTTAATTGATTAGTTATTTATTTTTAAGCATATTCTATGGCATTAATGATGGAAAATTTCACTCATATGACCACCACGATTTCACTTGACATAGTGCATTCATTTAGTCCAATTTTGAGTTACTTTTTTACATAATTGTGGTCCAATTTCATGAATTTACAACGTTCAGTGTTCATTTTTAATGCTTCTGTTGTTTGTAGTTTATCAGTATAAATAAATGATTTCACAACCTCACAAAAAATAATCTAATGGAGTTAGATAACATGATCTTGGTGACCAATTGATGGATCCATTTCAATGATGAAATGATGGACTCATTAAATTTTTGTTTCATCAAGTCTATTGAAGTTTTTACAA
Organism: Neoneuromus ignobilis; assembly: GCA_029203775.1. Taxonomy (NCBI): domain Eukaryota; kingdom Metazoa; phylum Arthropoda; class Insecta; order Megaloptera; family Corydalidae; genus Neoneuromus; species Neoneuromus ignobilis. The sequence continues at coordinate 7,627,254 of CP092091.1, read as the reverse complement.
TTTCTAAACGTTGTTGAAGTGTTAAACGTTCATAATAATTTGTCAAACTATACTGATTTGGAATGTCAAAATAACATTAAAAAAATTCAAACATGATTGTTACCAAGTATCAAAGTTCTGAAATTCTCATTGAAAAAAAACACTGTATATATATAAATATTATTTAAAAATTTATTATTTTTTATTATGTCTTGTTTCCATTAATATAAATCTTTTATTTATTTACTATGTTATCTGAACTAAATATATTAATTTAGTATTGAAGATAAATGTTTAAATTAATATAAAATATTAAACAAAAAGATTATACAAGAATATAGAATTTTAAATAGAAGTTTTTTTTAAAAAAAAAAGTTTTAAAATTTAGATCACTTGTACAGTTAGTTGAGTGAGTTCAGTTTAAGATTGTTAGTGTATGTACAGTAAAATCTATAATGGGGATTGTTTGTTTCTCAATTTTATAATTGTGAAATTAAATTATTAAATTTTATATATGTGTGTTGTGTGTGTCTTTTTAAGCGTGATAGAACTTGAAATTAAATCCTTATAGAAAGTTCTATTGAACTTAAAAAACACCTTTTATATATATTTATATATATATATATATATATATATATATATATATATACATGATATATACATGTGTGTGTATATAAAGGTATGATGAAGTGTTTTTTAGATTAGATAGAATTTTTGATAAGGATTCAATTTAAAGCTCTATCATACTTAAAAAACATCTCTGTATGTGCATTAATGGTTTTTAAATATAATTGTTATAATGGTATTTAATCAGAAAAAAAATTGAAAAAGAAATGTATTTTGTTTTAGAGAAAATTGTAAAAAAATTATACAAAAGTAATAACAATAACCAGAAGTATTCAGATATTGAACCGAACATATGTATCAAAATTTATCTATCGATGTACGGACATCAAAATACGTCTTAGTATGAAATGTGGATCACATTAATTAAGTATAACAATCTATATTTTCATACGTCATTGGCACCTTTGACTTTGAGCCCGCAGCAGCGCGCTAAACACGTCAAAGCGGACCCGCCGATCTTCGTTTCTCGCTGACTGGCTGTTGCCTGCGAGGATCTCAACATAAAACCGAAATATTTACTGACACTTGTAATTTATGGTTTCGACGAAGAATTCCACTGTTCTTCAACGTTACTCAAGGTCAGAATTAGGCGCCCATGGTCGACAACTGCCGCTGCAGACGTACCAACGTACGCACACATACACACTGCACACACATTTTTAGGTACAAAAAGTTTATATATGTGTGTGTGTGTATGTTTCGCATTTGCGAATGGCTGTACTTGGAAAAACGGATATTATAATTTACCAACAGTGAAATTAGTTTTTGTATTCAGTATTACATGTATCATATTTTATATATATATATATATATATATATATATATATATATATATATATATATATATATTTATGTATATTTATGTATGAATAACTTGAGTAATTGATTATGACATGAGAATACAATATATCTTACAGTAAATATGAGAAAAAGTCACAATAGAATAATTTGAATTGTTTTACTTAAAAAAATCAGTTTTGATTATTTTAAGTAGAATGGAATATTCAAATTTTTGAAATTTATATTTGTAATTAACCTCAATATTTTGAATTAACTTTTTTTTAGTTGTAATGAGTGAAATGTGTATGCGTTGCATGTACGAATTTGGAGTGAATGATGTATGTTCACGTTCTAATTTATTTTTCTTTGTAGCATTCAGAAGTTTGTAAAATATTCCAATGATAACTCAACAAAAAGTTGTAAAATATAAAATTAACAATACAAATTTTATGTACATTATTTTACAATGAAACGAGTTCATATCATTTTTTAAACTGAATTTGATTGAAATTTTCAAAAGGTGTTTTTGTGCATATAGTAACATTTATAACCTGTCTATATTTTTGAATATCTTAATGTTCAGTAATTTAATTAGCAAAACTAAAACGTACTGAATTTTAGCTAAAGATAAATTTTCAATTTAATTTGTTCTAGAACTAATTTTATTAGTATCAATAGCTATTGTTGATATGGTTCGTTTTGATTCCTGTGAATCCCCTGTGTGTTATATTTTTATCTTTTAAATATGATACCTTAGGGTCAATTTTATCTTTGTATCTTGCGTTTCGACTAGTTTTTAAAACAAGTTTTTAGATACAAGCAGTTGAAACTAGTCGTAAGATTCACAAAGAAAGTGATCTAAAGGTCTTGTTCTTAGTTTTACATATCAATAGTTAATAAAAAAATTATATATATATATAAAAGTAAAAAAATATATATATATATATATAAAAGTAAAAAAATATTTATATTTGTAAAGGTTATTTACATCTGTTTGTAAAAATATTCGACTTAGAACTACGTTTTATTTACAAAGTATTTTACAACTCACTTAGATTTCTAAAGCACTTTTATATGATTTTATTGGTTTGAGTGGAAAAATATCAAAAATTTCATTACATTGTTGTTTAGATAATTTCAAGAAACTTATTTAAGGAGAAAAGAATGGTCTTAAAAATTATCGAAAAATTACGTTACTATCATTCTTAATAATATATTTTGTAGAATAATTACATCAGGATTAAAAATGAGTAGTAGAAAATATTTAACTCCACATCAAGTATTTTTTTAGAAAAATATTTGAAATATATGTTTTGTACTTAATTTAAATAGAAAATGAAATTAACAGAAAATAAAGTCAAAGGATGTTTCAATAACAGTAAAAAATCGTCTAATACTGTCAGTGGATAGTTATTTTTAAAAAAAATTAAATGCAACAGATTGTTAAACAATATGTTGATGATTGAAAAATAAATTGATGAAAAAATATCATTTTTAGTAAAGGCTAGAGACAATTATAGAATGGAAATATTTTTTTTACAACCATTCCTTTAAGAGACATTCAATTATCGATAATTTTATGTGTTATTTATTCACTTAGATTTACATATAAATATTCATACATGAATAATTAACTATATATAGGATCATCCAAATGTGACGCCTAGATTTGTGTTTTATTGAAAAGAAATAAAAGAAACTATACACATGTTTCTTTTTAATAAAACACAAATATAGATGTCATTTTTGGATGACTCTATACATATACATATAACATACATACATAAAAATTTAATGTACTAGAAATAAAATAATTTCCCAACAAAATAATTATGATAAAAATATACTCTAAAGGAATTAACTCACTGAGTTTTATTTTAACATTAACAAATTTAAAGAAATGTAATCAATGTTTTTATAATTAATATATTTCAGAGATTTATTATTAATTATTTTTCTTGTTTATATATACATATATGTGACATTTTGTTTATAAAGATTTATAAATTTTTAATTAAAAATATGTTAATGAAAAATATTAATGAAATGTACATTTTTCATATTTTTTATAGTTTCTCTCTCTCTCTCTCTCTCTCTCTCTCTCTCTCTATAGATATATATATATATATATATATATATATATATATATATATATATATATATATATATATATATATATAAACTAGAAATTGAAATATTTTTGTATATGGAAACATTTCAAGTAATAAAAATATAGAGATACGTAATCAAAATACTTTTCAAAATATATGTATAAATGTTATGAATAAATTAAATACGGTGCTAATATTTAATAATATTTTTTTAATTTATTAAATACCTAAATATAGAGAGTAGTTGTAGAACTTGTCTTTAGAAAATAATTTAATTATTACAGTATAATTATACGGTGCTCGAGAACATCTGTTAGATTTATGATGATTTGCTACATTAAAATAATTGCTAATTATATAGAAAAAAAAGAAGTGGAGACGTATCAATCGAAAAATCTTCAAATTCAACCGGAAATTTGTTATTAAAAATTACATATTCATTTTATACATACATACATCTATGTATATATATATAAAATATTTTACATATTTTTTTATAATATATGAATAAAGAGTTTCCGATTAAATTTTAGTGAAAATAATAGGGATATCCGTACATTTTGTTTGAATCATTTACTTAATCGTCGAGAGACTTATTTTACCCTAACTGAGATTTGTATCATATTAAACCTTTTCTCCCTCTCGCTAAATACTGTTTTCGACTACTATACACTTTTTGGGGTTATTTTATGGTTTCATATTTAATTTAAATATACAATTTGTTTCATGTTCGTAATTTAAAATAGTACGACAGAACTGAAAGTACGGTAAAGGAAGTCGTGTGCTTTGAAAATAATTAAAATAACAGTGGGGAAGGTTAGGACATGTACATATATATATTTTGTTAATGTCTGTGAAAATCAAGGGTTGTTAATAACTGAACTTGAAAAGCTTTTCATTTATATGTTTTTGGTTTCTTTGTTAGTCTGTTTGGATTAATTTGGAATTTGTAAGTTTTAAATGACTGATTTTAGTTTTCAGTTTATTTTATTATAATAAGAATATTTTTGTTTAATCTTTTATACTTTTTAATACTTTTTTTTTGTTTTTATCAAATTGATTTTTTTGAATATATATTTATATTCTGTCTTGAAATTTACTCTATTTTAAATATTTCATGTTAAAAATTCCATTTTTTAAAAAATGTACAACAGAACAATAATAAATTGTGTAAATGACACAATATTGTATTTGAATCATGCAATAATATATCCTTTATTTAAAATAAATAACTGTGTTAGAGAATAATCTGTTGTCTACAATTTTCAGAACAATTTACTGATTTTATTTTATTAATATCGACAAAAATAAAATGAATGATAATCACACGTAGTCTTGTCAAGTATAAATAGATTATAATGTGTTATATATAGCATTATCAAAATTTGTGCTTGTTAAAATGGCGTATTGTGTAGGTCAGCGCTTCTTAACCTTTTGTATGTTCGTCATTGACTACTTAATAATAACCTATATTAATTCATATGCAATAATTATAATTCAGAAATCATTTGTCTTTGAATTTATATCTATAAAAATTGATGAAAAATCATATTTTTAAAAATATTCAGTCATTTTTGTTCACTTATAATTTTCTTATATTGATTTACAATAACAGTATTTTTTAAAAAATATTTCATTTGATAAAAAAATATAAAATAATTTTATAAGTCCATGAATATTTTTTTCTTAAAAACTGAACAAATTGTAAAAGATACATAGATAGTGAAATAAATAAATTCGCGACCTTCGTAAAACAGCCACATTAACCAAGTACACCACAGATCTCATACGGATGATTAATCTGTAAAATATGTACATTAGTTTAATAAACTTTCTTTGTTTATGACTCTGTAAGACACTTAAGTAATGTTTAATGCAATAAAATTTCGTTATCATTCGACTGCAATAAAAATCATTGTCGTGACGATTTTACTAACTACATTAACCACACTACTTTCGACTGAATACAAAAACAGACAAATTAAGTAACGTGCAAGTTTTTATTTATTTAAATGTTTATACAGAAAGCCGAAATGACTAAAGGCTATTTTCGCTGTAGATTGTTTTAAGGTATTTAAATATTTTTACATTTTCGATTTACAGGTACAATACAGACTAATACTCCTAAATTTTATGTATTATTTTTTTAAAAAATAAATAATTTTTTAATCTCTGAATATTTTCTATCAAAGATGATCAAAATAATTTTTAAGAAGTTTTGAATGTTTTTAATTTTTTTATATTTACTTTTCATTATCCACTGTTGAACTATTATATCCACTATTATTTTTTTGTTAAAGAAATTGACTAAAACTGTTTAGAATAGAAGTGAAACTTTTAATGTACAGCATGGAAGTTTTTTTTAAAAAATAGACTTGTGGAATTATTTACATTATTATACAAAATATTTTGATATGTGGAACGATTGTAGTCATCTCAAAAAATAAAAAACAGGTTTGAAAGCATGATTCATCTTTAAAAATCAATGATTATCCCAGTACTTGTAATATGGAAAACATGGGTGATGATATAAGATAAGAAAAATTAATTAAGAACAGAAATGATTTTTTTTTAAATTTAAAGGAATACAAAGTTTTGATAAGATGAGAATGATGATATTAGAAAAAAAACTGAATTTTACATTTCTAGAAAATAAAATAATTGGAATAAAGAGAAAAGTGGAAAGTACATTTAACCAGAATGTTTGAAAATAAAATACTAAAAAGGCGAAATTCTAAATGAACAGACAGAAGTACAGGTCGACTGAAAAAACACTGATAAACCTGAACAGGATAAAATCCTACACTGTGGAAGGACATTATGATGAATATTTTGGAATTTATAATGTGTTTTAAATTATTTTGTTCAAGTATTTTTATATTTCAAAGTATTTGTCGATGAAACATTTTGAAATGTCTGTTTGTAAGGCAGAGAAATAATAAATGGAATTAAAATCAAAACATATTTCTGGTTTATATTAGGTTGGCAAATATCTCCCTTCCGCCTTCTGGTCTTTTGAATTTCGCAGCTATGTACAAAAAAAAGCGGAAGGGAGATACTTGCCAACCTAATATTTTGAAGATTAAAGTTTTTGAATTTTCTTTTGAAATAATGTTTTAAGGATTGTTTCAATTTTTTGACAAATGTTTAATAAATAGAGGGTTATCCAAATGTGACGCCTAGATTTGTGGTTTTATTAAAAAGAAACATGTGTATAGTTTTTTTTTACATTTGGTTGACTTATATAATAAAATTTCTTAAATAACAAAATTAAATTATTTGTTAGATTCTGAAATGAAATGTCGACTGCAAGTTTTCGTGTTGACAATTTTGAAACTGAAAGGCATTTGACATTTTTTTAATAAAAGACAACAAATCTTCAATCCTAGATTGAAACTCATACAATGTTCAGTACTAATATGAGTTCTATATTTTTTGATTGTTGATTTAAAAATGTTCAAAATCTAATGATAGATATGAATTGTCAAAGTTCTAATCGAATCAACTTGCAGCTGTTTTCATTTATTAATATTATATTATTTCGATGTTCAAGCACAATCTACACAACAAAATTATTCGTTGTCATAAATTGTCGTCGTGTGTGTGACAGTAAAAACGCGTTATATGTCGACAGCGCCGGCAAACAGATAACGGTGAAGTCATAACAAAGCCATACACACATACCGGGATCGAACTAGAATTCCTTACGTCACTCCTCGGACCGCGCACCTCGCGTTGTCCAACAGTACCGTAAGCATTGTGACCAGCACATGTGTTTTCTAGATGTGAGTGAGTAAGTGTGTGTGTATGTGTGTGGGTTACTAGATGGCAAGCTCATAAATGCAATCATTTCTTTTCTTTCGCTGATAAATGTCATTCTTTGAATATTTCTCGAATTCGGTATCTCGTCTTTTTAGATCTGTTTTTATTCTTTGGAACAAAACGAGCTCTTTTTTTAGAAGCTTGGAAACATTCGGTATTCTTCAAAATCTAATTCGGTTCTGTTATTAATTATAACAAATATATTGTTGAACTATTTGTATTCGATAAAAATATATATTACTGCATCGTTAATAATAAATAAATAAATATTGAAATTTCCATTTGTATTAAAAAAATAAGTAAAAAGAGACTGCGAGACATTAAATAAATTATTAATCATATTAACTGAGTGAATTATTTGTTTAATAAAATACTAAAACTAATTTTATATTATTAGTTAGGAAACAAGAAAAAAATTAATAAAAATGTACATCTCGAAGAATGTGACGTTGAATGGAAATAAAATTCGAATTCTTGTGACTGTTAAAAATATACAACAATAATTCGAGACTTGTACAATAAAAAAAATATGTTTTTTTTTAAAAAAAGTGATGAATAAAGATCTTTTTTAAAACGATTGTGTAGATGTTTTGAAAATAATTTGAAGAGTCAATTTAATAAACTGTTTTTAAGTTGTGAAAGAATGTTAATTGAGCTACTACTATATACATAGATATATTAATTGAAAATCATGCAAAATTTATTTTTTTATACAAAATATCAATCTTGGTAGATAATGGACTATTGAAATTCTTGTAAGTAACAAAATATTGACCAATAATGGATTACATATGGAATTTTTATAAAATCTGGTGCTGTTATTGATATCAATCAATTTTTTTTTATACATATTGGTGATAATATTGGTATATCAAGTGGACATGAATTGATTGTTGTGTGAAAATTTTATATTTTTGATAGAGAAAATATTGTTTGATGTTTTTATAATAATGAATGTATATTATTAATTTATGTTAGAAGAATAATAATTGTTATATAAAGAAATAATCAGCATTTGTGAAAAAACAAACAAACACTTATTATTAAAGATTTGTATTATTGATAATTTATGTTAGTTGTAATGAGTAATAAATATTTAAAAAAATAATTGTTATATAGGTAGAGTACCTGAGCAATTGTACAAAAAAATAACAAACCCTAATGAATAGCTCACTGATGATAAAAGAACAATACATGTCTTTGATTAATATAAATAACATGCAACTAATTAGTTTACACTGTTATTCATTCACTTGCATATTTTCTTATCGTGTATATTTTATTTAGTGGAACTTTATGTTACAATATAGTTGATATATTTGTGCATGTTTGTTAGTAGACGGTTCAATATTTTCTACATATGTATATAACGTTTGAAATACAATTCCCTTACAAGGTGTAACACGTGTATTTTATATTATATACTTATATTTGTTTGTTTCTACTTATGTATGTTTCGAGAGAAAATTAATAGGTTTAAAAAACATTCTAATTGAGAAATACGTTGTTTTAAAAATGGGAAATTTATGAGATATACAGATAAAATAGTTTATTAAAAGCAAAAATCTATTTTGTTCTTTTTATTAACATTTGTATTTATCTATCTATCTATTATATATATATTAAATTGTCTATAAGTGATAAATAATATTTTTTTTCGTTTCTAGTGCCCTGAATGGAATTATAAATACAACTGCTGAATTTTTGATCGAGTTAAAGACCTTCATTCAAAAGGTAAATTAAACAGTTTATTTGAATATTCTTGATAAATTTTATATTGATAAAATAATTTAAAATTAATTTTAATAACCATATAGAAAATTTTAAATACACGATATTATTAAATACTAAAAATTTAAATACAGATTTTTTTATAAAAAGTAAATAATTTACTTTTTCAAAACGTTTTTTGTATTTAATCGATTAAAGTAAAAATAATGTCGAAAAATCGATAATAAATTAATACATATTTCTTCTTTCACTCACCACTTAAATCGTCAAATATAAATTGATTGAAATTGAAGCGACTTACCTGAAAAAGAAAAAAATATATTAAAATATGTACAGAAATAGTATATTTTTATTTTTGAAAGCACACTATGAATGTTTTAAAATGTAGATTTGTTTTTTCTATATGTGACAACATTTTATTATAACAACTTATTTTATTATAAAAAAGTAAAATAAATACTTGGATTTAATTTAAAATTAATTTTATATTCTGGTATTTTAAGTTGTAAAAGTCAGATCGAAATATAGACAGGGATTAATTAATTCAAATTATTTTTAAAAATAAATTTACTGTTTATTGATTATCAGTAAATGAATAAAAAAAAGAAATAAATGTTTAAAAAGATTTCAAGTTCAAATACAAATTATTTAAGAATCAATTGCTGAGTTTATCTAGTAAATAAAAGTCAACTTGTATACAAAATTGTCTCTAGATTTTCAATATTTCAATTATCCATTTAGGTTTATATTATAATTGGGAGTTTTATTAACTGGAATCATGGATTTTTTAAACGATTTGAATTTTAATTGAAATGTGTCTAACCAAAGAAAATATGAGTGAAATTTTATTCTCGAATTTATTTAAATTGGCTTAGTCATTGTTCATTTTAAATTTCTTTTTGAAAAAAAGTACAAGTTGTTTTTCTACCTTGTATACAAATTTATGGTAGTAAATAAATTCCTATTTTAAAATGATATGTCCGTCCGATGGTTTGGAAGTTTTAAAACCACGAACAGAAGTTGGCCAGTTACACGTACAACACACAATATAGTTAGTGTATATAAATGGACCTGCAGCAAGAATTAAACTCTCGATTTTACCGTTGTTCTGGTGATATGGTAACGGTCTGTTATATTGATTATTGGTAATAGACTATCCAAACCAGTGTCAAACAAACTTGTTTGTAACGCTGCCGCTGTTCTGTTGCCTTGTCGATTGCTTATATAACATTTACATTGATCGCAACTGGTTCATTTTTTTTCAATACTCCATATATATATATTTATTTATTTATTTAATACATACACATATGCAATAATATATCCTACGCATGATTGGATATAGTGGTTTGAATTTAATATTAACACTAGCAGTACTAATTGTTTTATACTTTCATTTTTGAGAAATCATTATTTATAATAGTTTTTCAATAACGGTTTATTTTATTTTCAGTAGCTGTTATTTCTAGTTGTATATTAAAGAACATTTCTCAGTATATAAAATATATATCAAATAGTCAGTTCAAATTTTACTGATTAAAAATTTATTCAAGGAAAAAAAAGTTCAAATTATTTGATAAAGTTGAAAATAATGTCTTATTTTACAATCATGTCTATTTTTTCTTCATGAAAAATGTTTTTGTTAGAAGTATTAGTAGATGATTTTTAAATCATTAATTCGAAATAGTAATTTCTGTTAAAAAATGTGTTGTTTGATTTGATCAAAATTTGAACACTAGAATTGTGATTTAAATGTATTTAAATATTTTATTGTCTTAAAACTTTTTTTTTTTTTTAATAGTGAATGTAGTGTAAATTTTCATGATTAGAAATGTTTTTTTTTAAAAATAAAAAATAAAATTTAGTATGAAGATAGTAAATATGTTTATACAAAAATCAAAATATCAAAAATACACAAATTGTTTCAAATTACTAAATTCTTTCTGATATAGAAACATTTATAGAATTAATTAAATTGAATATAAGTTACCACAAAAGAGTAAAAATATTTAAATTGAAAATTAAGAAAGTGACTATTTCAAAATGTGGCAAATTAGGTCGTGATTAGTGCATATTTGTTGTTTTGATATACAAATTGCACAAGTCCCGGCCTGCCTTGCTTGCATTCCATTCGGCATGTTACTTAATAAATTCAATTTTATTATTTTTTTTTTATAACCAATAATGGTATAAATTTTATAAAATAACAGTCTTGAGAAAAATAGCAAAATTGTATTGCTTAGAAGAAAAAAAATATTTGTCTGTGTCATTGGGTTGTTTTTTTTTTAAAAAAGGAAATTTATTTTCTATTATTTAATAAAATGACTAGAAAATAAAAAAATAGAATACTTAGATAGAAAAGAATTGTCAATATATCATGAATTATTTTTTTTTTTTATAAAATATTTACAATTTAAAATGTGAAATGTAGTTCATAAACATTTATATTTCATAATTAAAAATTAAATGTTTTTTTATTATCTTTTTCAGTGACAAGTGATAATTTGAAACATTTATACAGAAATATTTTTAAAATGATTTGTTACAATAGTAACAGTAAATTCAATATGTTTGAAATAAATTCTCTTTGAATGTGTTTAGTAAAAAACCCGTACATTTCACGTAAATACTTAATCCAAACACATGTTGACATTCTATTCATTTATTAGATTTTTAACTGGTTCATCTAAACCTCAAAAGCTTTTCGTGGTCTTCTTGTGGTTTACGTCACCGCAAGAGAACATCGTTAAAGCTGAAGAATAAAATAACCGTATAAGTCAGTAGTATTGTTCTTGGAAACTTGACAGTAATAATAATAATTTATACAGAGTTTTATATGGTCGTAGTTAATAGTGTTTCAGTTTTGTAATAAATGTTAAAATTATTTTTGTTTATTGATAGAATGACATTATTTAAAATTTGATGAATTTTTGGAAATTTAGAGACTGTTGATAAAAACAGGGGAATGAATATTTTTTTATTTAAAAATAATAAAATGAAGGAGTTTTTTTTATATTTCATATTTGTTTAAAAAATTTAGATTAGTGATTATTGTGAAGTAAGACGTGAAATAATATTGAAAATTTCTAATAATTTTAAAAGCGTTAATATTTTACACTACATTTTAATTAAATCTTTTTATATTTATTTATTATTAAAAAATTAAATTACAAATTTCAAATATTTGACAAATCGTATTATATTTTTTTGAAAGTGGAATTTGTTGAAGAAAAATTTAAAAAATTGGATTAAAAATTGAATTAATTTTAAATGTTATAGAAACAAATATTGGACAATAAGAGATATAATATTTTTTTGAAGCGGAAATTTAAAAAAATATTTTGTTAATATAACTGTTTTTTTAAGTGCGATAGAACTTTAAATAGAATTCCTATCGAAAGTTTTATCAAACCTAAAAACATTATATATATATTCACCCACCAAACACATACACATTCATACATGTAAATTAAGATGTTTTTTTAGGTTAGATAGAACTTTCGATAGGTAATATTTAAAAGCCTATTTTACTGTTGTTATATTTTTTTTGTAGATTGGAGTACCTTTTTTGTATTTTTTCACGACCAATTTTGATCCAAAATAAGAATATAGAAATTTATAAATTTAAAAGTAATATACCAAACAAATAAAATAAACGATTCAATTTCTCATTTTAAAATAAACCTCTACCATAAGTAATTTGTATATACAGGGTAGCCCAAATGAGACTAAAGGATAGTAAATGATATCATCAAGTAAATGTATATCTAAACCCCTCAGTCTCATTTAGATTACCTTTATATAAAGCTGTAGACAATTATAAAACTTATTTTTTTATTTAAGAAGATTTTACAAAGTAAAGAAATTCAAAATTATTGAATATTAGTAATAAAAGAAATGTAAGATGATATTTGAATATTTTTTTTAGCAAAACACCGAGTATTGTATCAATTTGTTTTATTAAAAATCTCATTAAAAATTTAAATACCGAACGTGTGACTCGATCTATTAATACTTTAAGGCTCTTTTTGTGGATATTAACAATTTGAGTAGATATATAAGACCGCCGTACAATTAACATTAAAAAATTGTTACTTTTAATTCATTTCGTATGTTCAAACCTCTTCTGTAATTCAATTTAAAAATTGCTCGCGATCTGTGTACATTGCTCCACCTGAAAAAATACACGGACAGCATATGCTTACAATTCAATTTCAAACACAATATTTCAATTCGATTTATGTCAACTATTTAGTGATTATAATCGTTTTTTCTCGCTTAATTGAAATACAAAAAAGAAACGACTTCCATTACACCGCAACCACGTACTTGTCGTTTTCGAAGAACGTCTCGTTCGACAAATTATCGAACTACATATGTTTTTTGGCACGTTTCAGGTAAACGCTGAATGTTGTTTAACAGTAATGCGTCGTTGGACGATTCCTCTGAAGTATTCGTCAATTAGCAAATGCGCCGACGAAAAAAAAGAGATTCGTGTTTTTTAAATGTACATTTTTGTTTAACCGGATCATCAAAAAAATATCTTAAGTATTCATCAATTAACAAATCAGCCAAGAAATAAAATCACTTAACGGGTCGGATGCGGCATAGGTTGTTGAACTTTTATGTAGATCGTCATTACGTGCTGAATTAAAATGTGAATTCAGATGTGTGTGATGCGGATTTATGTTGATATGTTTAGAAGATAGATGTGTAAGAACGATTAGATAACGCCTTATATATATATATATATATATATATATATATATATATATATATATATATATATTTAGAACAATAATTGATTTTTTTTCTTTTCTTATTGAAATTAGAATTTAATCCAGCAACCAATACATCATTATCCAGTCTTAGATAAAATCTTCAAGTGCTCATTTTCGAACATTTCATTCTTTTTTTATTTATGAATAATGTATATACAATTGAAATTAATCTTGTATTATTAATGCAAGTTACATGATTATTTCAATGTTTTCAGAGCAAACATATAACATTAATGGAATACAAATTTGAAATTTGTGTTAATAATTTGTTTATACTAGATAGTAAATTTATATTAGTAAAGTGTTTAAATAAATTTTCAAATAGGAATACCATATATATATATATATATATATATATATATATATATATATATATATATATATATATATATATAAATATTTGCATTCTTTAACAGACATTAACTGTTTAATACGAATATTTCAATAAAGTACACGACAGCTGCATACATAAAATGTTACAAAAATAATTTATTTACTCTATGTCGTGCGGCGATTTTTTTTATAACATAAATATATATTTGTTTAATGACAATGGTTCTGTTTGATTGAAATTTTGACATTTTTTAATATATATATATATATATATATATATATATATATATATATATATATATAAATGAACAAGTGTGTAATTGTGTGTGTGTATTTGTTTAATTTATAAAGAAGGAAGTAAATGAACTAAAATAATATATTTGAAATATTACTTTAGAAATATGAAAAATATAGTTGATAATTTATATATATATATATATATATATATATAATGTATGAATATTGTTTTCGTAATTATCAGTTTCTTTTTATCCACTGTTGAATATAGGCCTTTTTTATAAAACTTTACACTGAGTGATCCAATGTTTTCCTCTTCCATTCCACTTTGATTAATTTTTTATGCCTCTGTTTCATCTGGATTTTTCTTGTGTGCTGTGTGTGTAAATAATATATATAGTGTGTTTTTTAAGCATGATAGAAATTTAAATTTAATCCTTATCGAAAGTTCTATCTAGTCTAAAAAAACACCCCCTCCCACTATATATATTTCGTGTCTGTGTAATAAATACACATACATTCGAGGGGAATAGTTCTCACTGTAAAGTTACATTAAATAATTCCTTTGTTATTACTATATTTTAAATGTAAATTCAATTATTCTGTTTATTGTATTTTATAATAAAAAAAGTATTACTTTCTTTATGTACATTATAATTATATTGTTTGAAATTATAAATGGAAAAATAAGAGATTCTATTTTAAATAATATATAAAAGAAAATCTTACATTTTTCGAACAACTTAAACAAATATTGTATTAAATATTTCTTGTACATTTATATATGTATATATATATTTATATATTTATATATATATATATATATATATATATATATATATATATATATATATATATACATTTTGTATAATTCAGAGAAACATGAACAGATGTATGCTATAAATAAGAGATGAGATGATAATATAGTGGAGATAATAAGAAAAGTTTAAAGCATTAGTAGAAATAAGCATTACTGCAAGAAGAGAAAATAATAGACATTGATGATTATTGGCTGTGAACCAAGAAATGTAGAGTTAAAGAAAAATATCGATGAATAAGGTATGAGTGAAAATTTTAAAGGATTTTATTATAAATTTTTTGGAAGAAGAGGTAATGAATTGTTCGAATTTGAAGAAATCAAAGAGATAGAAAAACGAAAAATTGCCAGTATAAAATTGTAATTGATTTTAATTTCATGTTCGTATATTGTAAAGAATTTATTTACCCATTTTTTTATAATTGTCAGATTGTTTTTATAATTTTAATATTTTTTTGTCAATATAAATGTTAAAGTAATTAGTATAACAAAAATTGTTCCATATATTTCTCTACACTGATTTAAATAGAAAAAGGGTGGTATAAAATATTTTTTTTCATGAAATTAATATATCATACACTACATTATATATGGTCATCTATATATGATACCTAGATTTCTGTTTTATTAAAAAGAAACATATATGTAAGGTGGTGTATAGTTTTTTCTGTTTCTTTTTAATAAATTACAAATTTAGGCGTCATATTTGGATGAACTTCTATATTTAAAATTTTTGTCACGGTTTTAAAATACTTGTAAAATTTATAAAAAAATATCAAATTTTGATTTGGTTTCGAAACTTATTGTAAATTTGAACTATTTATTCATTAAGTAAATACAGGCAGTACCAATTTCGAATTTTTTTCAATTGTGTAGTACATCAAGATATTGTCAAAAATTACAATATTTGTCCATCACCTTACACAGAAGTTGAATGTAGTATTTTATAAAATCATTCCGTATAAAATTACAAGTACATTTAATTATAATGACTATTGCTTGTCATGCGATTTGATTAAATTCCTAAATCCACAAAATGCACCGAGAACAATTTTTTTCTCAAACTACAACCGTTTTTATTCAATCTATTTAATACACGGATCTGTACTCGTGTTTCGATAAAAACAAATCGGCATATCTCATCTACAAATAATCAATTAGTCTTACGTGAAGTAAGTATATTAAAACAAGATAAAATTAACGAAGAATTGAACTGTAGATACGAACTTCGTTCGCTCGCAGCAGCTGATCTCTGGTGTATTTGTGTATGTGTGTGTAGCTTTCGTAAGAGAAGTCCCGCTGCAGCACCGGCGGCAGCAGGTGTCGATGAACTCATCTCTTCATCTTAACATGTGTTGGCGCTGAACTCATCGTCTTCCCCACTATCTCATGTCAAGATACCCACAGTTTTGGTCCATCGAACTATACATACATACACTTACTGCGATATACATATGTGTATCGTGTCACACGTAACATACACACACACTGTGGTCATAAGGTCATAACCAAATTTGACATCCATCAATTCAGCAGAAATAACTCGCACATAACTGTTCTAAATCGAATTACAATCGGTCCCATTAACCTTAAAAAAAATATCACGAACCGTGCGCATTTCGTACGTTTATTGTGAACGTAATTTGTACGACTAGTAAATAAAAAAAGATATTGACAAATGATTGATTTCCTATTATGGAGCATCATCTTTATGTGTTATAGGAGTAATGCGAATTGTACATTTAAATTATCAAGAAGAATTCGTTTGCATCTGGCAAATATTGTTGGTGATTACAAGAGAATTCTGTGCTGGATCTCATAAAATGTTCATTAAAGAAGATCATTTTACATAAATATATTAAAAAATTATATTTTAAATTATCTAATTAATTTTTATATCATTTCAGATAATTTTAATATCTAATTTAAAAGTTTTATAAAAAAAATAATATTGAAAATTATACATTTGCTTTCGTGTAAATTATAACGGATTTTGTTCAAGGTTAGAATCAATAATTGACAGCATTCAAATTGTTCATAAATAGAAATTATATATTAATTTTTCTTCAATAAAAAATTGGAATAAATTAATTTAGCATTAATTTAAAAACTATATTAAAATTAATCTATGTATTTTTTATTAAATAGCATTTAAGTTAATTTTAATATTATTCATATAACATAAAAGCAAGTGTTAGATTTTTTTTTAAATTAACAAATAATTAACTATATATATTTTTTGAGTAAATAACGTATTATGCTTTCTTTTATAATTCAGAAATGAGCTGATATACATCTGCAAATTTTTTTTTTCAGATAAACAAGAAGTGATGTTTGAGTTATTGAAATTTTGGTTAGATAAGATCATCCAAATGTGACGCCTAGATTTGTGCTTCATTAAAAAGAAATTACACGTTTCTTATTTGTCCTATTTTTACAGTTAAAATGTAAAAAATAATCAAAATTTCTTCAAAATCAACATTATATGATTTATCGTATAATGTTTATCGATATGATTTATCTATGCAAGAATTATTTGAGAAAAAAATGATTTTTTCGCCTAATTTTTGATGTAAGAAAATACTGAATTAAAATTTTATTAATACTGTGTTTGTAATTATTATTTTAATTGTAGTTTAAACTTGAAAATTAATTATTAAAAAATGTTTTTCAGTATAGGAATATACAGTACAATCATCACAAGAAGATTATTTTTTTATAATTGAAAATTAAAACCATAAGAAATAAAATACGAATTCTTGACAAAGAATTTTCAATTCTCAAATAGTTACAGATTAGAATTTTTTACATCTACCAAAGAATTATTATTAGAAAAAATAAGAATTTATTTGTAAACATGATTCTATTTTTTCTTTTTTTTTAAAAAAAAATGCTGAACCTGGTTTTGAATACCAATTTAAGAGAACGAATTTTTTTTTTAATTTGCATAAAGATTTTCAGTTTGTGATTTTAATCATTAGCTTTGATTGGATTTCTTTGATTATCAGTACTATTTAAGATATGGATCGTGAGTTCCATTCCAGCATCCAGTATACACATTTCTACATTATTTTTTAATTATATTTAGTAGAGTTGATATATCGATTTTTAAAGAACTTAATCTTTTATTTACTTTTTTTAACTTAAAATAAATCATATTTATCTCAAAAAAGCAATGATATATTTTTTTCAGATTAATTCATTCTGATTAACTATTTTTAGAACTTTTTATACATCTCTACATTATTTTTAAATTATATTTAGCAAGGAGTTGATATATCGATTTTTAAAGCACTTAATTTTTTGATTATTTATTTTTTTCAATTTAAAATAAATCATATTTATCTAAAAAAAAACAATTTTTTCCAGATTAGCTCCTTGGAATTTACTATTTTTTTGATTTTTTTATTTAACTCTTCCTCTACAATTTACTTTAACGTTTAATTTTGTACATTCAGATAATTTGTTCAACGAAAGATATAACTAAATTGAAATTAATTTGAATTCACATTTGCGTTTTTTTAAAAAATACATCTTGTTATCTGTATTTCTCGCGTAATTGTTAAAAGTTACTGATTGCATTTGAAAAAATCAGTTATAACAAAAATATAGTATTTGAAAAGGTAACATTTGATGAATAAGTTGTGAATTTATAAACCACTCTAATATAATATCGTTTATAAAAAAGTGAACAATCAGTAATTATTGAATATTTTTATATATTTTTTTGGATCTTAATTGCGTGATACATTTTTGTAATAAAATGTAATATTTTAAATTTTTTATAGTAAATTATATATTTTAAAAATATAAAATAATGGATTGCATCAAAAGGTTGGGTTAAAAGAGATTTTTTTAAAATATAGTTTTTACTAATAAATTGTAACCTTTTTATATCTTTAAAAAAAAGAAAAAATAATTTAATAGTTATTTCAAGACAAATAGCTATATATTTGTGTGTGTGTATTGTTTATTTATAACAGGAACTCTCCAAAGACATACTAAATTCCTGTTAAACATTTTAGCAACTGTCATTTCATCACAATACCCAATACCTGAAAGTTATACGAACATTCAACACCTAGATAAATCTCTAGGGTAATAGACAGTGAATTATGAATATATCAAACATTATAATGGCACTCTCTCACACTTTACGTTATTAGTCTCGTGATAAACGGGTAGCGAAACTTCTCTACTCGCACAAATAAAACGAATATGACATACGGCCCAACATACACTAAACTATTATTTGTACGTTTGTTTGTATGCGTCGGTCGATGTTTTATTTATTTCTTGATTTTTTAAATATTGACACGAAGGAGAACAAAGTGTAGACAGAACAACCAACAGTTCTTTTTCCATTTCGATGAACGGTTTCTGAATGATATATATGAATCATTTAAAAACCGTTGTTTCTAAATGATTCATAAATGTTCACGTATATGAATATTTATACGAATCCGAAAGGAAACCGAATTATTTATTTAAAACTGTAAATAATACATCGAGTAAAAAATTGATTTGGTAAATTGAAACAACGTGTGTTATTTTCTTGTTTGTGATTGTTCCCAATTCATAAATATCAAAACGAGAAAATGAAAAAAAGAACAATAAAATATGATAGAGTAAACATAGTTCATAGTATTTCATTAGAAAATCTGTGAGTATGAATGACAGTGATTTTATTTAATAATATGAAAACGTTCAAACATCAAGCGAAAAGTTTTTTGGATGGACTTTCATATAATTTTAAATACTGTGACAGTTAAGCAATAGCAGACAGGCGTTTAATTTTTTTTTCAAAAAAATATTTAATGTGTATTCAACTGTACCAGATACAAACCGTTTATTGTATTCATGTCAGAACGTGGCGTTTTATTTGAAAAATATTATCTATTTACTTTTTTTTATGTAATCTGTCGCATTTGTTAAATCAAATGTAAAATAACAGGAAATAACGCAAATGTAACAAATATGAGATTTTCTTTTTTGCAATAATTTCTTATAATCAATATGAAAACGGAATTTTGTGATCTATTTAATTTTTTGGATTATACGTTCAATGCTTATTAATTATCCATATCACAAGTAATTATTTTAGAAATAAGTTGTTTTAATAAAACTGTTTTTAAATCTTTATTTTTAATAACTCTTGCTGGAAAAATATTTTTAGTAATCAAATAAAATATACTTTTTTAATATCACTTTTGAAATCAAGTTATAAATATTTTTTAATTAATTTATTAATTGTGGATTTGGTGGTAGTTGTTACTTAATTAAACATTTTAAAAATAAATACCTTAATTAGACAGTTTTTAAATTGTCATCTTGAATTACAATTTGATGATTTGTCGATAAAAAATATTTCCAGAAATAAAATAATATTTTTTTTTAATATTAATTTCGATATCGATTTAAATTTTTTTCGTGATTTATTATTTTTGATTATATAAAGTAAATTGAGATTAAAGGATAGTAAATGGTTTAGTTCTTTATGTATTTGGAATTTTTGAAAAACATTTAAAAATGCTGTTTGTACAATTTAATTTTTTATAGAAACAAATTAGTTTATTATAGATAATACCTTGATCACCAGTAATAATGCACTAGCAGTGAAGGTGTTAAAAATACCGTTTATTTTTCTACTCTCTTGTAATTAAAGAATCGACTTTCGTACTTATCCCTGTCAATTATTTTATAAACATACGAGATTTTAAGCAGAAATCTAAATATAGATCATTTTAATTTGAACCTATGATGAGGTGTTTGAAAAATTTTTACTCGAATATCAAGATGTTTGAAAAAATCGTTTATTTTTTTAGAATAATTGCTTTTCATCGGTCTAGTCCATTCTTTATTTTTTGCAAGTGTCATATCAGTAAATATAGGAAATAAAATTTAGATTTTATCAACTAGTGTTTAAAAAATTATAGTATCGTCATAAAAATATGCACAAATAACAAGAAATGAACAATAAAAGATTATTAAACAAATCAGGATTTTTTTTAAATGGCGAATTTTTAAAAAATAAAATTTTGTCTTCAATAAAATTTTATCTAGTGGTATTTTTATTGTTAAATAATGAATAGGGTCATTAATTGAAGATAAATAGTTATTAAACTCATCACGATTTTTTTAAATAGAAAATTATTTCTTAAAAATAAAATGTATACAAGTTTTCAATAAAATTTCAGCTAGTGATATTTTTAATAGTTAAATAATGAATTAAGGCCTTTATTGAAGATAAATGATTATTAAACTTATTAAGATTTTTTTTAAATGGAGAATTGTTTTTAAAAACTAAAATTTTGTATATAAGTTTTCAATAAAATTTCATCTAGTGGTATTTTTATAGTTCAATAATGAGTTAAGGCATATTTATTGAATATAAATGATTATTAAACTTATCAGGATTTTTTAAAATGGGAAATGGTTTTTAAAAAGTAAAAATTTTGTATACAAGTTTTTAATAAAATTTCATTTACTAATATTTTTATGAATTAAGGCATTTGTTGAAGATAAATGATTATTAAACTTATCAGTTTTTTTTAAATGGAGAATAATTTTTAAAAAATAAACATTTTGTATACAAGTTTTTAATAAAATGTCATTTAGTGATATTTTAGAGTTGAATAATGAATTAAGGCATTTACTGAATATAACTGATTGTTAAACTTATAATTCTTTTTTTAAATGGAGAATAATTTTTAAAAATAAACATTTTTTATACAAGTTTTTAATAAAATTTCATCTATTGATATTTTAGAGTTAAATAATGAATTATGGTATTTACTGAATATTTTTCAAAGTGAATAACCATTTTTTTTGTTTTTAAAAAATAAGAACAAATATTCAGTTTTCTTGAAAGATATTTGAAAATTTTTTTCAGTAGATAATAATAATCTTACAGACTACGACCCGTTCTATTCATTCGTTTCAACATTTCCAACCTATTACAGACCGATGCTAATCATAACAATCAAATACAGAACCGCCAATTGCTACGAATAGTTTCAACAGTTGTCTTGGGACTCGGTGATTCAAACGAGAGACATGCATACATACGCACATAGTTCGTGTGGGTCGATACCACAATTCACAAACTTTCATTATACTAGTATATAACATCTAAACTGCCTTTATCTCGAATGAGGCTGCAAATTTTATTCACACACACTGTAAATAACTGCAAAAGGCTGCGTGGTGTATAATAATGAAATGCTTCAATTTATATATAGTAGTAGTAATACACTGCTGAGACTAAAATGTTCTGACATGAATTTCGGTTCGAACGCGCAGATTTCTCCAGACAGTTCTAACTAAACAGTGACTTGAGATATATGTTGAGGAAATTTCAAGAATTTAAAATTTATACCGTAGAGGTTTTTCGAGGCTCATATGTGAGTTAATTTTAGTGTATTACACAAATTCTAATAATAATATTCAGTTATTTATTATAACGAGCATGAGTGGCACAAGAGAAAATCCAGTATGGGGCAAGAGAAATATTTTACCCTACTCCAGAGAAAAGGTTTAATTTATGAATGAAGTCATTTAACATTTGTAGAGATGAAGCAAACAAGAAAATCGAAATAGAAAGGGATCAATTCGAATGAAATTCGTAGAATATCAAATATTCATTGTATTTATTGATGAAAAATTGTAAATATTTGGTAAATTGAACACAGAAAATCAATTTAATTATATTTATTTGTTCCTAACAATTTTTCAAACTATTCATCAAAAAATCTCGCCCATCAGCATCGTTCGACGAATATCCTTGACCAGCTTTATCGAAAACGCACAAGTTTAAACAAAGGAGATCGGGCTATCGAGTTTTAGATATTTATTTGTGAAATTCGAAACCAGTAGATCAGACTAGCGGTCGAACCGCGTTTCGTGGAACTGTTATGAAACGAAAAATAATATAAAAAAGAGAAACGAAACGCTAGGCGAGGTCAGGTTCATAATCATAATACACTAACAAGTCAAATGAATCTGATGTCGAGTGTGTGTGTGTGTGTGTGGCTGTGTATATGTTGAACTGCCGTTAGGTGATGACCACAGTAAACGCAATCTTCTTACCAACGATGATGATGATCTCCTGTTGAAAGAGATCATACGAGCATGCAATAAACTTTATTTGTATAATTCGCTACAATTTATTTGTTTATGATGGGTCAACAATACTGTCGTTACCGTTTGGTTATTTAATATAAAATAGACACACAAATACATAGATATTAATATAAGTAAGATATATATACACATATACATACATATTATTTATTTATTTATTCTACCATTAATATTTGTGTACAAATATCTACAAGTTCTCAAATAAATCTATTTACATATACATAATAAATTTCTATATATAAATTTGAATTGAGATTTGATAACAGGGCTGTATTATTCAGTAAGTAACAAAGGAACAGCTTATAGAAATTGTGAAATTCAAGATTTATAAAAAAATATACGAGTTAAAAAAATAGTGTAAAATTTAAATAGTTAAGTATGTTCTGATTTTATATGAATTAAATAATTGTTAAGAGATTTTAGTATGATTAGAAAAATTCGTTATAGAGAATAAACTTAATAGTTGTTATAAAAAATAATTTTATTAAATTTGAATGATTCATTTTTGTAAAAGTGTGTTAAGTCAAAATGTGAAATCTTTTTCTGTTATTATAGAGAAAAATATTTCTCTATGATAACAAACAGAAAAAGTAAGTGTATTTATTCTTGAAAAGAATTGTTTTATGTAACTTGAAAATTTTAAGAATAACGTGTGACAAAACATGTTTTTTAATAACTCAAATGATTTAGACTATTTTCAAAATTAAGAGTCTGAAAAAAATATAAATTTTAGGAATTTTTTCAAGAACTATAATACGTTTATTTAAAAAAATGTTTATATTATATAATTTTTGCAATAAAAAATATTTAAAAATAAAACAGATATTGGTCATTCTCCCGTAGGTCCTTTGAAAAAAGAACGATAAATGAACACTAAAAATTTATTTCTACAAATGAATTACATTTTTTTGAAAATAGATTTTGTTCATTGTTAAAATAATATATTTATCAGTGTGTTTTAGAATTTTATTTTTGTATTTGGATTTTTTTGATAACAAAATGAACATTTTTGAAATGTATGTATAGAAAATTTGCATGGGGTTTTATTTTTATTTACATTTTTATAAAAGTGAAAAATTAACATTTTATAAAGGTTTTAGGTGTGATATTTTATCTTAAGAAAAAATTAAAAAGTATCAGATGTAAGAATATTTAATAAGCAAGATTCCATATGTTGTAACAGATATAAAAAAACATTGAAAACTTTTAGGACAAACAATATATATATATATATATATATATATATATATATATATATTTCTGTGTGTCTCACAAATTAATTATCACATCAAAAATGACATAATGTATTCGTGTAAAGAAAGTGACAGTAATAGTAACATAAGAAACAACACAAAGAACCTAAGTTTACAAAGTACTGTATATATGAGTATATATATATATATATATACTCATATATATATATATATATATATATATATATATATATATATATAAGTATGTATGTATATCAGATGTGTTTGTCAAATAACATCCCATTCGGCACAGATGTTTAAAATTCGAGCGACTTTTTTTACTTGTTGACAATGTTAGGAAAATATTAAGTGTTTGTTGTTAAGAGTTAATAAATTTATTAACATGATTCAGAATTTATGTAAATTTTTTTCGATTTTTTCCAATGTTGTTTACCTGTTTTATAACAGCTTTTTTAATAATAAATTCATATTCGATCACCGACTAATCAGATATATACAATTTTTTTCCGAATAACAGATCTTTCTTTTAAATTCATAATTATGATAATTGATTGTTAAAATGTTACTGGTTCGATAAGCTTTTATAAATGATTCGATTTGATTTAAATAAAAAAACAGACGTATGAAATAAATGAATTTCGGTAGCAAAATTTTAACGTAGCTACTCGACAATATGACTTGTTAATTAATTAATAATTAATTTAAATTAGTACTTTAATGAATGTTTTCATATGTTGATTATAGTAAAATAATTAAAAGTTACAAAATATGTACTTAAAGGCCGGTCGTTGCCTCTGAAACCACTAATTATAAATGTAACTAAAATATACACAATATGTCAAGTACTTTTTCAAGGAAAATTTACGAATAAATACTCATTATTTATTTTTGTTCAAGTGCAGCTACAAATTCTTTTCTTGAACAGTACTCAAATTACGTTTTATATTCATAATTAATGTTTATTAAATTTTCGACGCATGGCTGCTTGTTAAATTTCTTTAGCCGAGCCATGTGTACACGTTTCTGCATTTCTCCGCCGAAATGAAAAATGAAATGTAAGTTTCTGCATATAGACGGCATAATCTCGAGTGTATATTATTGTACTAAGTAATTTTCTACTTGAAATTTTCATTATGTACAACATTTCACATCAAATTGTTCATTTCTGGACTATTTCCATGCGAAATAATATAAATTAAACATAAATATGTACGACGGTGCTCGCTGACACGTTTGGTATTGTATAAAAAAAATGTTAAAAAAATATTTTAAGTTATACGGGCCAGAAAAATGATCGTCAGTATTCAGCAGGAGGACACTTTATACATCCATGTATTATAAAAATGGTTTTACATAAAATACTACCCCGCATACAGCAATAACACAGGATAAAAAAAGTTCTGGCTGCTGAAAAGGCAAAACAGTATTACCTTTTTGATATTTCGACATTTAAATTCAAGTCAATGATCTGATATAATCGTTTTACAATCGCTGAACATAGATATTGTGCCCGAGAGACCTCCGGAAAAAAATCTGCTCTTATTTCAATTCAAACAACGGCACAAAGTAAACTCAAATTTCAACTTGTGAACTTATTTATACAATGAAAGGGCGAACGAATACATTGACTCCTGATATATAAAAATACTTTGATATGTAACATCGACTCTTTTGTATCTTATTTATTACTGTCGGGAATATTGGGAATAGCGTCGACGGAAAATTCTTCTATGAAATTTTTCATATGTGAAATTGAAACTTCTTTTTTATATGTAGGAAAATGCGTTTTATATACTCGGTGTGTTTTATAATATTCGACAGATAAACTGATAATATGTAAAATTATTTATAATGTTTTTTATTTAATAATATACCAAATATTTTATACGAACTATATAATCAGAAAAATGTATCTCTCGATAAACATTTTATTTATTTTTTTTAAAAAATAGAAAATGTAATATAACAAATTTCAATTCTATAAAAACTATATATATACATACATACACATACACACACACACATACATACACATATATTGAGTTGGGGTTAGGGTGGGCAATTGAGGCAGATGCTCCGGGTGCAAAATTTAACGGGGCGTCAAAATTCTATAATCAAATGAGTCACACTCACCCCCAACACCAAAAGCGATTATTATATACTTTTACAAAATTTTGTAGTGTGGGGGTGAATGATTCATTTATGTTAAAGTGAATTTGTCACAATACAAAAATTGTAAGTTATTAATAAATAAAGATAAATTTTAATAAATATTTCAAAAATATGCAATATCAATAATTTATAAATCAGTCATCATGTTCGGATTTGAAAAATTTGATTTATGGATTTTCTTAATGAATTTGATTACAGTATGCAATTTTTTTAAATTAAACTAGTGACACAGAATCCTTACAAGTAAGTCTTCAGTAAATCCTTACAAGTAAGTTTTCAGCAAATCCTTACAAGTAAGTCTTCAGCAAATTCTTAGAAGTAAGTTTTCATCAAATTGAAGTGAATTAAAAAAATATTCAGTCGATGAAAATAAATTGTCAAGCATTATATTTTTTTTAATTGAAAATGGTGTAAGTAGATTTTGAAAATATTGATGAATTTGCTTCTATTCTAGGCTAAGAAAATAAAATTGTAATAAATCATTTTTTTTTTGCTAATAAATAAATAAGTTTTAATATATTTACGTTTCAAGTTTTCAACAATTTTCATGTTTTGAATAAAATAATTTTAAAAAAATATATAAACTATTTATTTATAAATTTATAATTTTTTTGCCTCAATTTCAATATGGTTCTCTTGATTTGTTGCATAATCAAGTATATTTGTAATGCATATTTTGTATTTCTATCTTTTTAGATCATTCATGCACCCTATTTTCTGCAAGTAATTAAGATTTATATATATATATATATATCGTAGTACAAGAATCATCAGTCAACAAAATATTGATAAATGTACGTACGAGTAGAAATAAATAAAAAAAAGAATCCGCACGTTTCATTTTATGATACGAATTTAATCCAATATTGAAGTTGAAATTTATTATTCATTCCAGTTTAATGGAGATACATCCCGGTATGGGATTTGTCCTATATTCATCTCGTTGTTTCCTCAACGAAATGTTTAATTGAAGTACAGTGACGTATTGTGTTTACTGGTTCCAGTGTCTCAGTTGGAACACAACGACCTGTTTCGTTTTTTTTTTTCGTTTTAATTGACGAGACGGATACGAGATTTGATCGGCTGTACCGTTAATAACTAGTTCTGTTCGTTCGTAACATTACACTAGACAACCAACTTGAATGTTTGTATCAATTAATAGAAATATTTCATGTTTATTGATTTTGTAAAATGTTTAAAGTGCGTTTTTATAACTTATTTATTTTTTGTATTTTGCAAAATTTACATTTTTAATTCAGACGTTAACATATAAAATATTTTGGAGATTTATATATATATATATATATATATATATATATATATATATATATATATATATAGAGAGAGAGAGAGAGAGAGAGAGAGAGAGTTTTCCAATAAAAATGTCAGAACTTTGATAGTTGATGGCACCCATGTTTGATTTTTTAAAGCTCATTTTGAAATTTCAACTCAGTATAGTTTGACAAATTATCATGGAACTTTTAACACTTCAACAACGCTTAGAAATTCTAAAAACTTCAATAGATTGTTGAAACAAAAGTTTAATGAGTCCATTATTTAATAAAATGGACCCATAAATTGGACACCGAGACCATGTGATCTAATTCCATTGGATTATTTTATATGAAGTTATGTGAAATCATTAGTTTATGTTGATAAACCACAAATAACAGAAGCATTAAAAATAAAATCAAAAATAGCAATAAAAAAGTAGTAGTAATAAGAAACATTAAAAATAGAACATTTCATAGAAATTTAATTTGAAGTTCTTTCACAGGTAAAAAACACCTCTCTCTCTCTCTCTCTCTCTCTCTCTCTCTCTCTCTATATATATATATATATATATATAGTATGTGCATGTGCTATTTGCATTCTTCTAATTTTATTCTTCTGTAAAATTTTTCAATAAATTATCCATATTTGCTTTTTCATTTTATTTTTTGGACAAATGAAAATATGTAAAAATAATTTCGTTTTCCATTTGAATATTATTTTTCGATTGACTTTATTTAATTCTTCAATCTTAGTATTTTTTTAGAAATATTTTTTAAAATAACACTAGAAATACATCTTTCCACTTTTTACATGTATTTGTTTGTGTATATAATTGAGTATCTTAATAATTTTCGTGTAAAATCATTTTAAATAATTTTTTGTCTTACTCCTTTTTTAATTTATCTGTTTACATATACATATATATTCACCTCTTAACGAATTAAAGTCTAGTACTAAATAAAGAATTGCAAAAATTGACTAAAAATTTAGTTATTTTTTTTTAATAAAAATATTAATGGAATTTAATAATTTACATAAAGTTTAGTATTAGTAGTTTGTTATTTTAACTGATGTTAAATTTTAAACCAAAACCAACTGGCGTATCGTAAATTTTCTATTCATTGTAATTGAATTATAATTAAATATATAAACTATAATGAAATACGTTTCAAATGTCATTAAAGCTGTTATATTTACTATACACACATAAATATATATATATATATATATATATATATATATATATATATATATACATGTGTGTGTATGTATGTATGAATAGAAGAATGTTTTAATATTAGTAGATGATAAATTGATAAACATATACTATATGTAAATGTAGCAATTTGTTACGTTTTAATTGTTCTTTTATGATTTATTACTTTATTAATATAATGATTATAAAGCTATTTATTAAACATCCAGCCGGTCCGTAACAAACAAATTGGTATTTCTTACTTCACTTCATTAGCATTCACGTTTTTTTCGGCAACGTCAATTTCATTCTATTATTAAATAAACACCACTTGAAAAGATCATAATCAGATAGTGATCTTTTCACTTAGACTTTTAATACCAGGT
Source organism: Neoneuromus ignobilis (assembly GCA_029203775.1). Lineage (NCBI taxonomy): Eukaryota > Metazoa > Arthropoda > Insecta > Megaloptera > Corydalidae > Neoneuromus > Neoneuromus ignobilis. The sequence continues at coordinate 7,597,652 of CP092091.1, read as the reverse complement.
AATTAACATATTAGAGAGTCCATTTAGATGTACCGCTCGTGTGTGCATAAACACTGCACATTAAGATTTGATTTTTTCTTTTTTTTTTTGTTGAATATTCGTAAGAATAACCTAATTAATCTCGATGACACTCGAAATACCTGCGTATTTAACCTCGAAAATGTCATTCCTTGTATACGTACATGTACAAACATGTGTCGACTCTTGACGAGCAAATATTTCGAAAATCAACATTGTCACATTGTAAGGTATCAATGTTTTTATAGTGAAACCAGGTTACGTAAATCGGATTTAACATAATTACAATGCATATGTCTTTAATTGATTTTATGATTATTCTGAAATGCATGGAAAAAATTATAATGTGTTGTTGATGAGCTAGAATGACAGATAGATAGGTAGGTACTGAAGGAAAAATTTATATTAATAAATAATGTTAATTGTTATAATGGATTTATAATTTATAAAAGGTGTTTTGTAGTTGACTGAATAACATGACAAACGTTTGATTTGTATTTGAAATAAAATTATGGTATACATCTTCAATTAATAAAAATGTGGAATAAGCTCTGTTATTTGAGAACAGAAGATGGAAGAAGGGTTAGATAGGAAGCAAATAGAGTTTATATGGGAACTATGGTGAAGAGTGATAAAATATATAAAAGTTTTTACAACAATTTGTAAAGGAAGCAGAAACTGTAAACTGTATAGTGAACATATTAAAATTTCGTATGTTCTATTAGAAATTCGTATAGATTTTCTAAATAATTGACATTATATTTTTTTAAAATAAAAATAAAATTAAATATTCATTAATGGAATTTGACTATTTTTTCTGTCCTTATTTCTGTTAGAAATTATCATAGATTTTTTTAAAAAACTGATATATATTTTAATAAAAATAAAATATTTCATTAATACAACCTGCCAAATTTTTTTGCTGTCATTATTTGTATTAGACATTTGCATAGATTTTTCAAAAATTGATATTATATTTTTTCTTAAAAATAAAATAAATTATTTCATTAATACAATCTGACTATATTTTTCTGTTAGATATTTGCATGTTTTTTTAAAAAACTGATATTTTTTTAATAAAAATAAAATAATATAATTTCATTAATACAACCTGACGATTTTTTCTGCTATTATTATTTCTATTAGAAATTTGCATGGATTTTTTCAAAAATTGATATTATATTTTTTAATAAAAGAAAATAATATATTTCATTTATACAATTTGATTATTTTTTTGTCATTATTTCTATTAGAAATTCGCATGAATTTTGTAAAAAAATTACATTATATTTTTTGTAATAAAAATAAAATGCAATATTTCATTAATACAATTTGATTAAATTTTTTTTTGTCATTATTTCTCTTAGAAATACACACGAATTTTTCAAAAAACTGATATATTTTTAAAAAAATGAAATAAAATATTTTATTAATTCAATCTAATTTTTTTCTATCATTATTTCTATTAGAAATTTGTATGGATTTTGTAAAAAAACTGATATTATCTTTTTTTTAATAAAAATAAAATGATATATTTCACTAATACAATCTGACTAATTTTTCTATCATTATTTCTATTAGAAATTCACACGGATTTTTGAAAAAACTGACATATTTTCTGTAACAAAAATTAAATAAAATTACAATCTGACTATTTTTTCTGTCATTAATTCTATTAGAAATTCGCATGATTTTTTTTATAGAAATAAAATAAAATATTTCATTAATACAATATATTTTTTTTGTCATTATTTCTATTAGAAATTCACACGAATTTTTCAAAAAACTGATATATTTAAAAAAATGAAATAAAATATTTCATTAATTCAATCTAATTTTTTTTATCATTATTTCTATTAGAAATTTCTATGGATTTTGTAAAAAAACTGATATTATCTTTTTTTTAATAAAAATAAAATGATATATTTCACTAATACAATCTGACTCATTTTTCTATCATTATTTCTATCAGAAATTCACACGGATTTTTGAAAAAAACTGACATATTTTCTGTAACAAAAATTAAATAAAATTACAATCTGACTATTTTTTCTGTCATTATTTCTATTAGAAATTCGCATGATTTTTTTAATAGAAATAAAATAAAATATTTCATTAATACAATCTATTTTTTCTGTCATTATTTCTGTTAGAAATTAACATGATTTTTTTTAAAAAAACTGACATATTTTCTATTAAAAATAAAATGAAATATTTAATTATATAATTTGACTCATTTCCTCTGTTATTATTTCTAAATTATTTTTCGTATTAAAAAAATCCTCATTAAATATAACCAACGTGATTTGAAAAAATCAAAGTTATTGATTGAATATCATTGAGTTAAACCAGAATAAAATAATTAAGTCATGTTTTTAATCAGAAAATATGTTTTTATTTAGTAAACGTAGTTGTGTATTTTTTATAATGTTGCTTATAAAACATACACATATACTAGTTTTAATTAATCTTCATAAAAATGTGTCGTTCGAATAAACACATTTGTGTAAAAGTTTTATATACAGTTTTTATTCTTTAATCATTAAATTTATTGTCGAGCGGTCTGGTTTCGTTTGGTACAGTTTGTGGTTTCGCATTGAATTTAACTACTATTATACGTAGAATTTTATATATATATATATATATATATATATATATATATTTGTACGTATGTATTACAAATTAACAAAAACTATTGTTGGAAAATAGGTCACATAGGGTTTTCCAACCGTTCGTGTTGAACCGAAATCTATCTTATCCTGTACGATCGAGTTTTCTCGCCGATTCCATATAAAGTTATTGACTTTAGTCTGTTTCCACGCGCCAATAATTATAGGATTAATGAACTTGTTAATTAACAACAACTGATAGCGAGTTTATGTATTTAGCACGCGACAGATATTATAAAGACGCAACGTAGGAGGTAGAAAGAACACGTATGAATCGACGATTATAGTTGAACGGCGAATAACCCAACCAGAGGTCGATGCAATGGATCTTGAGTACCATAAATCTTGTGCAGCTTACAACAACGCACTGTTTACTGAATATGTATTATGTTTCCTGTGACGTTTTATGAACATCGAGTCTCGATAAATCCTTTTTCGATATTTGAATATTGTGGGACTTTTGGGTGGTGATATGTTTGGTTGAAATTGTTCAATCTATGATTTTTTTCGTATTAGATTCGATAAGAGAATGTTTTTTTATGGAAATAAATAATTAGGCATTCATTACTAACTGAGTTTACTTTTTATCGAATAAATCATTAATCTCTATCAAACAACCTCTTTTAAACTCTTGAAGAGAGATTCATTTGTTAGAGTATTGGTTTATAAAATTTTATAAATCAATACTTTTTTAAGCAAGATTTGTTTTTATCCTTAAATGAATTATTTTCCACTGCTATAACATTTTATAAAAGAATTCAATAATCACTTACTATTTTTTTTTTGACAAAAAAATTCTACAATAAATAAATATTGAATATTTATAAAATTTTGTGTGGTTGAGAAAAAATCATTTGCAAAAATGTAAATTATGTTCACAATGTCCAAATTAATTGTAATTAATCAATTATTGCTCTTCTTTATTGAGAATTTTTTTTATCATAAAATAAATATTGTACATTATAAAATTTTGTGACTTGAGAAATAATTCATATACAAAAATGTAAATTATGTTCACAATGTCTAAGTTAATTGTAATTAATTAATTATTGCTATTTTATTTATTAAGAGATTTTTTTACAATTAATTTTGTGTGGCTGAGAAATAATTCAATTGGAAAAATGTAAATTATGTTTACAATTTCTAAATTAATTGTAATTAAACAATTATTTTTCTTTTTATTAAGAATTTTTTTCACAATAAATAAATATTGAACATTTATAAAATTTTGTGTAATTGAAAAATAATTTATTTACAAAAATGTAAATTATGTTCACAATGTCTAAGTTAATTATAATTATTCAATTATTGTTATTTTTTTGTTAAGAATTTTTTTACCATAAATAAATATTGAACATTTATAATAGTTTGTGTGGTTGAGAAAAAAATCATTTGCAAAAATGTGAAATATATTCACAATTCTTAAATTAATTGTAATTAATTTAAGAATTCAACAAAAAAGAACTATTGTTCTTTTTTGTTGAGAATTTTTTTTACCATAAATAAATATTGAACATTTATAAAATTTTGTATGGTTGAAAAATAATTCATTTGTAAAAAAGTGAATTATGTCTGCAATGTTTAAATTAATTCTAATTATAAAAGTTCTTTAAGTAATAAAGACTTAAATATTAAATAATATAAATCTACACTAAAATAAAAAAAATATAGAAAATAAGTGACAAGATTTAACATAACAAAAAATGGAATAAAGAAAAAGAACTAAACAGGCAGTTTTTAAAAAAATATTTAAAATTAAAAATGCTTTTTTATTTGGGCCACTGGACTCAGATATGATTACGATGACTACTACTTCTGAGGTAGATTGAATAAATATTTTAAAAACAAAAAAAAATAATTTTGGGTATTTGTGAAAGCTTAGATGCAAGTTTTTTTGATATTCATATGATTCTAAAAAAATTATAAAAGACTATAACTATTTTAATACCATATAATTTAACTTGGAAAGTGGTATTAGTTATATTACTGAATATAAATATCTTTAAATGTGTTATTCATATTAAATAATTAATAATGATTTACAGAACTGAAAAAATCATGTTGATAGCATTTCATCTTTCATGATTTATTAGACTCGTACGAATAACCACAACGGTACATCAACTCTTACTAATTAATTTTCGTCAATAAAAAAAAGGAAATGCAAAAATTACGTTACGTTATTTAAAAGATTATCAAGATATTCAGAAAAAAAATATAGAAAAACAAACATATAGATTCGACTCGTCGATAATGTTTCGAGTTAAACACTCGTATAATTATACACTCGTATAATTTGAAAACTGACTACATAAACTTCTTTAATTGTTATTTATTAACGCACTGTTCGTCGAATTCTTCGTATTTTTTTCTGCTAAAACGGACCGTTAACAAAACAGCTGACACGATTTTCACAAAACAGTAAAAAGTATGCCAGTCTAATCGAAATGCTATCACGGATTAATTAATATTTGTATTGCAATGAAGTAGGAATATCGTAGATTAATTAGTGTCAACGCAATATGCTTGGAAATACATATGTAACAATATATGCCAATATATATATATATACACATACATATACATACATACATACATACATGTATCATATATTCATATTTTACAATTATATCCACATATATGAATAATATGTGATTTAATACTGCCGATGACGTTTCAAATTCAGATTTATAAATGTAGATTTGATCCCTGGAAATAAATTGTATAACACCTTTGAATATTTGTTATCCGATTGACTTGAAAATCAAAATATTTATTAATATTAATTTATTTGATGAGTACATAAATACATACACACACACTCATATACATATACATATACATATACATATACATATATATATATATATATATATATATATATATATATATAAATAAGTAGTTTTAACATATTTGAAATTTACTAAAAATTTATATCATAATTAAAAAACCTGTATTTGCAAAGAAAAATATTTATATAAAAAGATTATATTACTATTAGATATTTTGAATGAGACAGAATGTGGTATTGAATTGAGAAAGACTGTTAAAATGAAATTTTTAAATTATTATTTTTTCTAGGTTAAATTTTATTTATTATGTAAATAGTTTTTAAATTGTATTTTTTTATAAATAACATAATTCTTATTTATTTTTGGAACTTTTTAGTTATGTAAAGAATGGTCAAGGTCAAGAGTTCATTCATTATTTTTTTTATATTTTTTCAATTTATTTTTAGTTCTTTATTTTATTTTTATATAGGGTAGTTCAAATCAAATTGAAGAGTTGAGACATAAATTTATTTGCTTAACTCTATCATTTACTATCTTTTAGTTTCATATGGGCTATACTATATATTTTTTTTGTATTTTTTATACTGAATATATTGTATTTTAAAAAACCAAAATATTTTGGTAACAAATTTTTAAAATATTTTTTGAAAAATATGTTTAATTTCAGAAAATGTGTTTTAAAACTCATAAAATTTTATAAAAGTGTTTTTTGGATTCATTAATTATTTTTTTTACATTTTTTCAATTTATTTTTAGTTCTTTATTATATTTTTTATGCAGGATAGTCCAAAAGAAATTGAAAAGTTGAGACATAAATTTATTTGCTTCACTATTTACTATTCTCTACTATCTTTTAATTTCATTTTGGCCACCTTTATTTTATTACCATATATTTTATATTGAATATATTTTAAATAATTAAAATATTTTGATAACAAATTTTTAAAATACTTTTTTAAAAAAATGTGTTTTAGAACTAACAAATTTTATAAAAGTGGCTTCTAAGCATTTTTAAAATTGTAATTCGTTTATGTAAAAATGTCTAAAAATAAACAGCTATTTTTATTTGTCTATTTTTTGATTTTTGTTATTGATATGTGTATATATTTAATGAATTTATGTATAAACGACATTTTGTATGAAAAACAAGATATTGTATGAAGTTTTATACTTAATAATAAATTAATCTCTCAAGTTAAAAAAATAATAATTATGGTTTTACCTATCTGATTTATTTATTTATGTTTCAATATTATTTTTTAACAACAAATATTGATTTTCAATCAGAACCAGAAATTAAATTATAATTGAAAAATAAATTAGAAAATTATTAACGATTCTTGTTTTACAAATATTCTGAACGTTTCTTGGTTTCATAAAAATTCACACAAGTTTAGAATAATTTCTAAATTTTCAATTGGACTCTTTCGTGTTGTTCTAAACTGCCTACAAAGATCAATTTTTGCTAGAAAAATTGGTTTAGTACTGTGGCTGATTTATTTTTGTATGATTTACTCAAAAAATATTTTACAAAAATGTTTACTAATAATTTATTATTTTAGTTATTAATTATTTATTTTCAAAGAGCAATGTTAAGGTAAGTAATTAAAAAATCTGATATAACAATATATAAATCCATAGGAAAAAATAAATACAAAAATCATATTTTTTATTGAAATTTTTGTTCGTTTTTTACATTTTTCAAACCACATACCCTCATACTGAACTGTATAGACGAATAATCAGTTTTAGGAAAATATTAATTTTTTTTTAGAGAAAAAAACAAATCACAGAATTGATCTGTAAAATAATATAATTGAAAAAAAATAACATTAATAATAACTGTAGAATAATAATTACGATCTTGTGAATAAATTGTGATTTGTTGTGTCAATATATTTAACTGCCTGTTGATTTGCTTATCAATGGAATTCAATCGTGAAAAAATTGTAAGATAAAAACTTGTCAATTAATTTTATTAAGTATTTTATATATATATATATATATATATATATATATATATATATATATATATGTATGTATGTATGTATGTATGTATGTATTAATTAAAATTGATTTTTGATTTTTAAGCTGATAAAATTTGTTATAAAATGATCACATGCTACAGTACTTTCTTGACTTTTAAAATTTCAATTCCGTGTTTACTTCAAGTTGTATTCTAGAGAAGTAATAATTATTTTCAAATAATATATTTCCTTACACCAGTTGACTAAGAAAATAAAATACAAGTGGATTATTTATGTATGTATGTATTTTGAAACCGTGCAAGTATTGAAAAAAGCTACATTTGACACGAACTAATATTAAATGTTAAATACTTTTCTCGTTCGTACAGTTGTTTCTTGCAATGTCGAACAACAAGTGGTATAATTTAAAATACGTATTGAACGACCATGTCGATTTCCGTCCGTGTTCGGTTTTTTAAAAATGAACGTCATGCTCTATCATCCTAGTACATTGTAGGTGATAGATAAACGAACGGTCAGCGTTTTTGTTTTTCGTTTAAAGTTGCAGGTTGATGCACTGATCTTAGCATAACATTACAACTGTGCTTTGACGTATAAACTAGTTTAACAAGATGGTCGAGAGAGCAATTGCTGTAGTACTGTCTGTTATAATCATTTCACTATCGTCGACGTTACTTTTAATTATCATTAGAATGCATTCCGCACGTTGTTATCACAAAATGGATGAAGTTCCGCAATTTATTTGCTGTTTTTGTTTTTTAAAACGTTCTTATTAACGAAGAGATTAATCGATGCATTTTATAATTTATATGTACTAGTCGGATTAAAACTGATCAGGTTGGATAAACCCAGATAAAAATATGTATTATGTTGGATAGAATTTATACTTGTCTAAATATTTATTTACGAGTTAGACATTCGCGAAATGTTCTACTGTTATTTTTTAATAAATTTTTGTATACCATTACATATTTTTTAAAGTGGCTATAATTCTCCAAACATAAAAATAAGATACATATTTATTGTACATTAATCATATGTTTTATATTTTTTTATCTTGCTAATTCAGACAGGAGGTAATGGATGTATTAGTTCCACTAGACATAAATAATACTTGATTATGAATTATCTAACCTGATCTATTCAATCCAACAAGTAAGTATAAATTATAACATTCTTCTCTAATAAAAACGAATAAAAAAAAGAAATGGCTGTTTAATAAACTGCAATTAGAATCCATGTCGTTTTTATAAAATACAGATTTTTATTGTACGATTGCAATTTGATTTTTTTATTAAAAAGGAATGTTATAATTTATATTTTCTTGTTGTATTTAATATATCAGGTTATATAATTCAAAATAAAATATATTTTATACTTAACAGTATTACATTTAATGCATTTTTGAAATTCTCAGAAGATTGTTTTTATATAAACAAGGTTTTTAAGATAGTTGAGTTTTGTTGTCACATTTGCTACAGTTAATGATTCTTATATACAATTAGTTTTAATTTTATTTAAGTACCTGTTTCTTTGATCAGATTTTTTTGATATAAATTTTTGAAACAGACTCTCAGAGTAAATCTAATAATGTAACTTTTTTAGTTGGGGTTGCTTTAGATAAATAATTATGTGCATTAATAATTTATCCTACTATATATGTGTATTAATAATTTATCCTTTTTCAACATTTGTTAAGTCACTAATATTGATAAAGAAGATATGTGAATAATTAAAATTAATTTGGATTAATGTTGTTAATAGAAACAAGATTTTTTAAATCAAGGTAAAGCAATTTTATTCTATATTATTTATAGGGAAATAATGATTTGTGGAAATTGAAAAAGTTTGATAATGGAATTATGACTTATTTTTGCATTTTTCAGATATCTTTTCTACAGTTTATTATTTTTTATGAATATTACAAAATTATTTAATTGAAATGCATATGGCTAACTAAAATGATAAATTAATATGGGTTGGATTTTTAAATTTATATTAAAGATATTTGACAAGAAATCAAATTTTTGTTGTAATATATGTATATATATATATATATATATATATATATATATATATATATATATATATAGGTACATATTTGAATTTGTAAGTAAGATATTTTTGGTTTGATTTAAATTATTTAAAAAAAACGGTATAGTTATGTGAGACTTGACAAATTTTACTCGAATATAAAACATCATTTATTTATCTACACATAAAAATATTAATTTTTTACAAGTGTTTTATTTTTAGTATTTAAAAATATTTTAAAGTACTCTCAAGTTTTTGTAAATCATTAAAAATAATTTCACTGAATTTTATATAGAAAAATTGTATGTTTTTAAATGTACGAAATTTAAATTATAATTAAATTAAATATCACATTAAAATATGTTATATACCGTATGATATAGATTTTTTTAATATAACATTTCAGTCAAACATTTAGTTTCAAAATATATTTATTAAAACCCTCTGAACTGAATCTGACTACAAACAAATGTTTAAAGGATATTTCCACACACTCGACGGCACACTTCGTAGAATATCAGTTCGAAAACCGTTCAGGAAAAAATAAACGTGGCTGCCGACAGTATTTCCATCGACACGAAACAATACGTTAAATCACGTCAATGGAACTCGTTAATTCAATTATACGATTGTTGAATTCCGAATCCATATATTTTAAAATTACATTTTCACCATAAACGGTTTTATTTTTCGACTGTAAATCAGCGAAAAGTTTTTCATAAAAAGCTGAACACCGAACGTTAAATCATCGAGAATATAAACCTCTGACCTAACATTTATGAGAACAATTTGATTTATTCATCTGACTACAAGTAACCCGTTATAATAATGAAATGCGCTGTCTTATTGAACGAAAAAAATATGTGCGTACGGTTTGTTTTCGAAACCATTTTCGGATCTGATGTTTAATTTAAAGCGTTGTACTGTTGCGTTTATCTATTTTTGTAGATACATATGTATGTAAGTACATATGGATTGGTGTATGTATGTACATAGCCTGTAAAATTTCTGGTAAGTGACGATTATTATGTTACATTTGAAATTCCAAACATGTTTCACGCGTTCGATAGACAAGGTCATAATGTGTGTAAAACAGCTGGATTTTTTTCAGACTTTTTTTCTATCGTGTCATTACTACGTACTTGTATGTAGATCGAATTTATGTACGGTTTATTGCAATAACATAAATTGAAATATGTTATTGTCCTTTAATACACGGGACACGATTAGAAACGCCGAAACGTTCTGCAGCATTTTAAAATACATGATACGTACATGTGTATTCACAGTTACATTTTGTGATTTCCGGTATTGCAACGTGTCATTTTTTTCCTTTATTTATTCGTAATCGAGTCATATTCTATTAATAATAAGAGAGAGGTGTACTTCTTTGTGTGTTATTGTTGTTCGTTTGAAAAGTACGTCCGTATTCTTTTATTATATATAAAGAAATGTACGCTTGAATAAATAAAATTAGCTTAAAAAGGGTCACATGAAAAAGAAATTATTCAAATATAAAAAAAAATTCAGAATGAAATCAAATTTAGTTTTTGAAATTTCTTTGTACTTGCTTGTACGAATACAATAATGACATAAAGTGCAGTTTAAATTTATTTTTTTGATATTTTAGAACCTGTACTTAGAAGTATTGTTGGTAAATAATTATTTTACGTTTTTGTACAGGAATTTATGACAAGATAAATATTTTTTTTCAATTTTTTAATTTCGAGAAAGAAAAGTAAAAAGATCAAAAATCAATTTACGACTACTAAAATTATAGTTTATAATAATTATGGTTATTTTTAGCTGAAAATTATTATTATTTAAACAAATAATCGATTCATAGCAAAAAATGTTAGTTTACAGCGAATTTTAAAATTTTCAATTTTTGACCTGAAAAAACCCACGACCTATAGTATGGAAAATTTCATAAAAAATCATCATCTTCGAAAATTATTTTTTTTCGTTTTAAATCAAAGATCGGCTATAAAATAAAGTAAATCAGTGATAAAAATCATATTTGTGATCACAGAACTAATTATATTTAAATAAAATTCTGATTTAGCCAATTTTCATTACTTCAATCGAAAATTCACTATTTTAATTTCTGAGGATTTCTTTTAAAGTAAACTTCAGTTATGATATGTTAAAAATATTCCTATAAGCCTATATAATCATTTTTAAACAAAGATTTGTAGTCTGACAAAGCCATATATTTTTTTTCGATTTTTTTAGTTTCGAGAAAAATAAATAAAAAAATCAAAAATAGATTTTTGGCTACTAAATTCGTATTTTTTATTAATTAACGTTATTTTTGCTGGAAAATTACTATTTTTTAAAAAAATAATCGATTCCTAACAAAAAAGATCGATTTATAATAAATTTTAAAATTTTCAATTTTTGACCTCAAAAAAACCACGACCTATAGTATGGAAAATTTCATGAAAAATTGAAGTTTTCAAAAATCGTTTTTTTTTCATCTAAAATAAATAATGGGCTATGAAATAATAAAAAATGATGATTAAAACCGTACTTTTGAATGTAGAATGAATTTTATTAACAAAAATCCTGATTTAACCAATCAATCAGTAATTTACTAAAAAATCAATATTTATTTTTTAAAATGAATTTTTCTATAATGAATTTCTAATTTTTTGACTGAAAATATTTATTTAGAGTAGACTTGTACATTTCAAATCAAAGTATAACATTTATATTAATATAAATTATTTTTTTTTCGATTTTTTGAATTATGAGCAAAAATGAAAAATGATCAAAAATTAATTTTCGTTTATAAAAATTGTATTTTCTAAAATTGAATATTATTTTTACCAGAAAATAATTATTTTCTATCAAAATAATCGATTTATAGCAAAAAAAGTTAACTTTTAATGAATTTTAAAATTTTCAATTTTTTACCTCAAAAAAATCACGACCTATAGTATGGAAAATTTCATGAAAAATCAACATCTCCAAAAATTGATTTTTTTCGTTTAGAATCAAAGCTTGGCTATAAAATAAATCGAATCAATATTTAAAATTACATTATTGAACTCGGAATATTTTTTTTAGAAAAAAAACCATTTCACTTTTATTCAAAAAATTGTCAATTTTATTACCATAAAAATCTTTATCGAAGAAAATACAAAATTTTCGACTTGAAAACATTCATTAGGTAAAGAAACATATATTTGAGATCAAATTTTTATATATCAATAATTTAAAGTATTTTTTTCCAATTTTTTAATTTTGTGTAAACAAGAAATGAATTAGACATCATATATTTCTCTGTGCAATCAAACTGTTTTCAATTAAGCACGAGCCGCCACTGCACGATTCTCATATCTGAGAAGACTACAGCCGAGTAAATTTAGTTGTCGAAGTATATGGCGCAGTAAGTTGTGGCGAGCTGCTTTTTATGTCGACGGTTGTCAGTTTGAATCTGGCTCACTGCCAGATATTATGACTGATATATCTCTTTTTTTCGAACGAATGTAGTGAATTGAGTGATACAAGTGTTGGTGAGAATACGGCGTCGTATAATAAGAAATTTCTTCATTCTTTATATATATATATATATATATATATATATATATATATATATATATATATATATATATATATATATATATATGTAATTATATGTTTATTAAGTGTATAAAAAAGAAATTTGTTCCAAAAATCTCAAAAATTAGAAATAAAATTGTATGAAACTTATTTTAACACAGAAACATTTTATATATACATATATATAATAATAAAAGCTTCATTTCTTTCTTTTTATTTCCAATTATTTACAAAAAAATCATATTCTTGTATTAAATAGATTTATTTTTCGAATAAACTATTTTATTATCTATAAGAATGAAACATGTGTAAAATGAAATTTTGTTAATTTAAAAAAGGAATAAAATTGGAAAATATTATTAGACACTGAGTAACTTCGTTGAAGAAATTGTTAATATATTTAATTATTTGTATTTTTTTTTAAAAAATGACAATATAAAGTAACAGTTTTTTAAATAAAAATATTTTTAATAAATCATAAAAGAAAAAAATTATGTCTTTTTTAGTTTTTTAAAATTACAGTTTGTATAAGCGATAAAAAATGTGATGAAAGAAAATATAAAGACAATAATTGGTTTAAAGCTTTGTTTTCAGATACAATAGAGAAGTGAAAAAGGAAGACTAACCAGGACGAACAAAATAAAATTGAAAAAAAATAATGACAGAAATTCAGAAATTTCTCTTTTTCAATTTTTCCAGATTACAGTTTATATAAGCGGTAAAGAAAGACAAGAAAGGAAGTAGGAAGACAATAATCAGTTAGAAGCTTTATTTTTACAAACAATAGAGACGTGAAAAAGGATGACTAACCAGGATTAAAAAAATTAAAATTGAAAAAAATAACGTCATAGGTATTTAGAAATTTCTCTTTTTTAGAATTTTCCAGGTTACAGTTAGTATAAGCGATAAAGAAGGGGAAGAAAGAAAGTATGAAAACAGTAATTGGTTAGATGATTTATTTTTGGATACAATAAAGATATGAAGAAAAGAGGATTAACCAAGACGAAGAAAATTAAAATTGAAAAAATCTAGAAACATTGAAATATAGAAATGAAATTATATGATTTTCAAAAAAGTAATTGAGCATTTTTAATAAAAATTCAAAAATTTTGAAGACAATTTGTTATATTTTTTGTTGATTTTTATTTTTTTTAGAAAACTAGATTTGATGAAAATATACATAGCTAAGAATAAAATCATTGAAGTTTTGTTCATATAATTTCTCTGACTGGTTTCTATTTTAAAATCAAATCTTCCAGTTAGATTTTTTTTAGAACTGAAAACTGAAATTTTAAACCTACACAAATTAACTAATTAGCTTAAAAACATTCTGAAGGTCATTTCCTATCATCACAAAGTGATGTTAGTTTTTATAATAAAATGAATTAGTAAAAGAACCAAGTATTGATTTTATAGTCGGTGTGTTTGAAATCATATGAAATATAATATATAACAAAAACAAAAAATCTATTCGAGGATGGATTTAAATTCGAAATATGTTTTAGAAGACATAAAACGACACAACAAAAACAAGAAACCATAAAAACAGTTTTTATGAATACGCAGGTACAGAGAAACATATTCAAAATTATTAAACAACTTAATTAATTTTTTCGAATGTTCGAGTTGATTGAGTGATTCTTTTTAAACAGCAAAACTAAACCATATCTTTGATAACAAACATTTATCATAATATTATTGAGATATAAATTATAAAGATATAAAAACATACTTTTTTCAATACAACATTTAAATATAATTCAGTTATATTAGATCGTACAGAATTTTTTGACAATTTAATCTGTGTTTCAATTACGTTAAAAAAAATGTAATATCGTACCTTTTTACATGTTTTCTCACTGATTGATGATCGATTAATCATATATATTTATATGTATACATAAATTAAGGTTTTTGTGTCAGTGATTGAAAAAGAGCAACGAAATAAATCACTGTGTGAATAAAATCAGAAAACATGGATGTGCCTATGTATGTATGGACGTATAAACTATTTGCACTATCGGATAAAAACGTACAATACATGTTTATAATGCGACAGGAAATCATCTGTTTTGTATTCAGCATTTTCATCATTCATTGCCATTTAAACAGCACACAAGTATATATCAAACGCGAACATTACAATTTCATACAAACGATTTGCAATAGTTTATGATCAATAAATTAGTATCAGACCACGTACTTGTCTTATATATATATATATATATATATATATATATATATATATATATATATATATATATATAAATATATATTTATTAATAGTTAACTAAATGGCTTAAAGTAATTATTTTAGATTTTATTTCAAATAATAAAGTTAAATTTATGATTTGTCCTAGTATTTAAATCTTTGAGCTACATTGAAGATCATCAAATATTATTAAAATTTATAAATCTGTTATAAATATAATTTATGTTTTTTTTTCTTAAAATAATTTTGTTCTTTTTGCTATATCCAATTTTATTACTAAGTTTATTTATATATAACTATTTGTCTTGGTACTGTGGAAAGTATGCTTAAATTAAATGAATCATTCACACCAGTACTACAAGATTTTATACAAGTTTCAAAAGTATATAATTATAATTAGTGTCAAAAATATAAAATATTTGTTGATGTGTATTTCGATAACCATACGATTATTGTTAGAAGTAAATAAAATTTGTAAGTAATTTTTATTTTGATATTAAAATAAAAAATATATATACAAAAATGGATTAAGATTAGAATTTAATCATAGAAAAAATGACATAATGGGTTTAAAAATGAACAAGAATAAATACTAACATATTTATGAAATAAAAATAGAAAATGAAATGTATTTATGATGCATATTTTAGAATAAAAAATGTTATACAGACTATTTGATTTTTCTTACGTATTAACAATTATTGTCTATAATAAAACAATCGTTAAAGCAAGACGAAACCATTTTCGTATTTTAAATTTTAAAAATTTAATATATATTTTAAAAATTTATATATTACCTCATTTATTTAATTAAACGACGATTTTAATTATCTAATTCAATTTGTTAGTTTATTTTTTTATTTTCTAAACCAAAATAGAAATTAAATACGTATGGTTTGATACCACTGAAGAGATTCAAACAGCTGCTATTGATTATTTACATTTTTTCTTTAAGAATTATATTTATTAATATTTTGAAGAAGATTGAGAATTTAATGATAATGAATCAATCTTTTAAGTACTTTATATTTTTAATTAAAGTGTTTAATTATTTTTTTAAATAATAAGTAATTTTTGAATAAATATTATTTGGTATAACAATTAAAATAAAAACATATACAACCATTATTTTTTCCATAAAAAAGTTTTTATTACTTCAACAGAATAATATTTTTTTGAAGTATTTAATAGTTATTTATTTTTATTCATTAGTGCTTATGGACACTTCAATGCTAATGCCATCAATTGAAAGAATAAAGGATAATATTTAATATGATTTGAGGACGAAATGAAGAAAAATGTATAGTAACTGATTATTGAATTTCTCAATGAAATCTTGTGAAGTAGTAATTATTCAAATTTTGGTAAAATTTAAATAATAACAATGTTGATAATTTATTATTTTATATCTAGAGTGGCCCAGATGAGACTGAATGGTTTAGACATACATTTTCTTGTTTACTATCATTTATTATTTTTTACTATCCTTCAGTTACATTTGGACCATCTCATATAATTACTTTTTATTGAGTTGGGATAATAGATCTTTTATGAAAATTGAATTATCTGCAGTACTAAATTCTATTACGAAATTGTTTTAAATCATTTTTATAAAATTGTGAAATTGAAAATTTAAATGTGTTGTAAAATATTCGAAATTTGATTTAGATTTAGAATTGTTATGTTTGTTTTTTTTATGTTAAAATTGTCATTGTAATCGAAATCATTAACATTTCAACCTGATAATTATTTGACATATCGATAAAGATTTTTGCAAAGTGTAGGTTGCTAATTGATCGGCGAAAACCGAGCCTTTCGGCTTGATAAAGATAACAGGACAGCGGTCACGGTTGTAGCTTTATAGAACGTGTTTGATATGAAAATATTATAGATACTCGTACAGTAGTTTCTACGTAACCAAGTCAACGACTCTCGAGATCCTCGGCATCACCGTTCGTACCTGACGGGATGTACTATTATGCATCTAAATAAATATTTATCGATCCGAAATCGAATACGATTACGGTCCCATATCGCACATACAAGTGCGTCGGGCGAAGAAATAACTTAAAACACCGCTGCTCGCATACATATTTATTTATAATAAAAAGAATATTTATGAACGGTGTGTCGTAGCAGCCACCGGTGAAACAGAATATCCAAACGAAACATAAAACCAAGAATATTTTATACGGATGACATACTTGCAAATTCATTTCCAGGACCAGTTTAACTGGCTTCTATCTAGAAGGGTGCACTCGTTCGGATCTCGTTAATTTCACGAAAGGAATTCATCCCTTGTTAAATACGATAATTGATTCTATTATTCAAATAAAATGTTTTATTAGCACGTACAGCGCCTAAAAACCTGTTCATTTTCAAGGTCAGTTCAGTTGTAAACTACAGTTTCTTTCTTGTACAATATGCCTACATGTACGTGTGTGTGTGTGTGTGTGTGTGTGTGTGTATGCGAAATTTCGTTATAACCGACAATTAACGTTTAACGTTTCTCGTACAACATTTTGAAAAATACTGCTCGACGAATATCTGCTTCGTTCCCTTCTGACTCATTTTGTTTGCGTTTTTAATCGTTGTGTTCAAATAATTTTAATGTAGCTAAGTTTCAGCCTGTTTTATCGTCTTTGACTCGTCTGGTAAATGTTTGTACTCAAACAATAAAAATATTATTTGCTCACTACTTTTTTCAACATGAAATAGAATCATCAAACGAAATTGAAACGGGTTATTCATTTATAACATTTTTAATATTCCCTAAATATTTAATATTATATATATATATATATATATATATATATATATATATATATATATATAACATTTATCAGTTTCTATATTAACATAAGGAAGTAAAAACTGGATGCTAACTCCAATAAATAAGTTTTATATACAAGTTTTAAAGATGCTGTTCTTACAATCTTTAGCTGGATATAGGTTGACCTATTAAAGACGAAATGTAGATATTCGAAGAGAAATAAAAATATATAACTTACAAAATAAAATAAAAGGATGTTTAAAAAGCTGGATGAATTTTCTACAGTGAATTGCGACAGTCTGTCTGTCTATATAGGATCATCCAAATGTGACGCTTAAATTTATGTTTTATTAAAAAGAAACAAAAAACATGTTTCTTTTTAATAAAACATAAATCTAGGCGTCACATTTGGATGACCCTATATTTAAGTATAAATTGTAAGCTGATTGACTGACCCTAGATTAATGATTAAGTATAAATCCTAGGCTGAATGTAAGGCTTTGAGAATGAAATAGGTTAATAGATTTAAGGCTGAATAGTCAAAAATATAAAAATAATAATTAAATTGGACCCATGTATAAAATTAAAATATATATATACATAAATTAAAATTGTATTTTACATTTTCTATAATTTCTGTATTTATTTTTATAGCTAGATTTAAATAATTATAAAATGTTAATATTTCAACAGAATAAATTTTTAGAAAATACTAGAGAAGAAAACAATAGGAATATTAATGAAAAAATACTGCAAAGAAATGAAAAGGAATACAAAAAATAGATCTTCATATGGATATGTAATGAAATATTTAATTTAAACCTAAGATTTTATAATATTTCTTTCTAAAGATGATAGAATAGCCGGTGTAATGTGTATCAGCAATTAAAATTAATAATAATTATTGAACAATTTTATAAAATCTTCTGGTCTAAGTGTGAATGATTAGGTTATAGAATTGGAAAATTATTTTTTTAGTAATGTATTTTACTTCCAAAAATATTAATATAATTCCTTGTCAGTTCTAATAATTTCTAGACTTTTATTCCAATTGAATTTTCATTTACCTTTAAATTTCATATATCATTTTTTAAACTATCTTTAATCTCATGAACTTATATAATTTTTATAATATTTTTTTGTCATTTTTAACGATTATTTTATTTTTTAATATTAGCTTTGACTTTTTATTATTGATAAAAATCTGATTTAGTGTAATTTATTTTTATAGAACATTTCAATTATTAAACAATTCTAAAACTTAAGGTTTTTAACGGTTTTTTTTTTTTCAAAAAAAGATTATTGATTTTTTTAGAAAATAACTTATTTTTGGTTTTTATCTTATTCTATTATCTATCCAGATTTTTTATAAGTTAAAAATTTAGTATTTTAGGTCAGTAAAATATAGTTTTTAAATTACAATTCTTAAGAAATTCTTTATTTTTTTAAAAAAATAATCATTTTTAGTATATTTTTTCATATTGGAAACAAGAAATCTATTTTTAGAAATGTGCCATGAAGAGTTAATTAGTTGTAATGTTTATTTGAATAATTCAAAAACATTTCTCGAATGTCTATTTTTTCAATTTTTTAGATTAAAATCAGCGATACTAAAACATAGACTTCACCAAAAATAGTTACATTTTTTCCTTTTATTAAAAATACAGTTCACGTCCGACTGAAATCCCAAGCTTGCGACGAAAAAAAAACGAGTTCGTGCCTCTGTGCTAGTATAATTTATGTTCAATCTGAACGCGTGTACAGGTGAAACCCACATTTCACTACAACTGTTCGTTAAATCGGCACGAGAAAAAAAACTATATATACATACAGACGAAGCATTAATAAAGAAAATTATACCGGGAGTTGTCAATGTGAAATAACATATTCGATATGCGAGGTTATGTGCCTCGGAGATGGCGCGTGCTAGAGATTCTGCACAGCTGCCACGGGGCGACAACCAAACACCAGCAGATCGGGCAGCCGGTTGAACAGTTCAATGCACTGTGTTGGCCGTTGTGTTATGATGACTCTTCGCGGCCTCCGCTTATGACATACACACTAGGATACCACACGACATTTACACACAACATTGGGTTCCAAAATTTATGTGTGTACACACACACACACATACACAAATTCGGTGCTACCGATTGCACTTCAATGAAATATGCATCTTGATTGATTCGTCTACCTATTCGACCATAAACACAGATAATTAAAATTTATGTCTGACTTTATGTTTTTCTCCAAAACCGTCCAACACGAATTCGTCCTTATGAACCGAACAGATGTTCGTACAAAAAAGTTTTTCATCGAAAATAAAAATAGATCGACTTTTTATAACTGGATATAGCACTTTTTTGAACTGCAGTTATTTTTCATACAATTTCTAAACATAAATCAAAAGATTTAATAGTTAAAGATGAATAATTTAACTAGTAGTAAAAAAGTAGTAAACACGTTTAACTGCTTAATCAATGTGTCGAGTTTGATTGAAGTAGTTTATCGACTGTTATTAAAAAAGGATATATAAAATCAATGTTCTTATAAATATACAAGAATGTACATTTGCATAATTATAAAATAATATATTTATAATAAATTAAATCATTATTAAATTGTAATTTTTAAAAATTCGAGTTTAAAAAAAGTTGAACTATTTTTGCTATTGAAAGTTTAATACAGGTCTATGGCACATATTTTTTTATTAAGAAAATATTTATAGACACAGAAAAAATGTAGATTTTTAACACAAACGAATTATTCATCATTATAATTTTTCTGTATTCAATAATTACTTATTATTTATTTTATTAGATGATGAATATTTCGAAAGCCTTTGCATCATCATCAAAGTGTTTCAATATAAAATTATGTTATTGCATTAAAAGATTTTATGCAATCCTCTGATGATTACAGTATGGACTTGTGTTGAAAGATGATTTATTTGTGTACAAGATTTATTGATTGATGTGTTTATTAATAGCTACTTCACTTAACATTTTATATTAGTTTTTAGAAATAATTTTGATTGACAATTCGTTGTGATTTTTATTTTGAAAAAAATGAATAGATTTTTATTTTTTATATTAAAATTTAACACTAGATATACTAGTGGGAAATAATGACCAGTTTCAAAATTTCGTTAAGAAAAATGAAAAATTAAGTGAGGGCTACTAAAACTACTATTTATCATATCATGTAATTTCAATATTTAAGTGAAAAATATAATTTATTATTTTAGAATCACTTTTTTATTATTGCTTGGATTAATTGATTAAAAATTAAATTTTTTTTTGGCTAAATACTAATCGGTTAAAATGATCAGGGTTGGTAGAGATAGGTTTATATCAATTCTTGTATGTTTAGTATTAATTTTTCATTTTTGGAGAAATAAAATAAAATTAATTCATGTAAAATAAAATATAATGAAATATATATATATATATATATATATATATATATATATATATATATATATATACAATATGTATGTATGAATAAAATATTGTATTTATTATTTGCCACGGTTTTGTTCAGCCCAATTAAACATCAAATAATCAGTTATAATCATTCTATCAGTTATAATCATTCACACGACACGTATCTATTTCGAAATGATATCATAAAAAGTCACACGACGTTTCTATATCAGCATCAGACCAATTTAGTATTTCAATGTTCAGGTACATTGAGCTTGTAATAGATGATGTACAGAGCGATATAGAAAATGAATCGAAATTATCGAACGACAGTGATGTTAAAATGCCTCGTTATTAACAGATATTGTCGGCTCTATTTAGTAGTCAATAGGATTTTCTCTATGCGAATAATTTGGCAATAGGGTATTTGCAAACACCTCGTTTTGTATTTCGAATTGAGTGTTTATCGTTTCCTATTAATTTGTTTGTATAAATTTGTTTGAATCGATTTCGATTTAATGATAATTAAATTGAGTTTTTTCCTCATTATTTATTGTAAAATTGGTAACAGTGCCCGATTTTGGTCGTTTAATTTTTAATTGTTTTATTAATATATAAACATCAAATAGATTTTTAGGAATTAAAAATATTTTGTATTTGAATTAATACAAATTTTATTTATATAGCAATGATAAAAATGATTTAATAATTCTTTAAAAACAAGCCAGTTATACACACACACATAAATATATATACATATAGATATTTATATATAATTCGAACCCATATTTTTCATCTGACACACAGATGTTCACCGTTTTATTTTCAGGTTTGTTTTGTATCGAACTCATAAAATATCATTGTATAAGAATTGAGAAACGAATCATCAGTTCGATAAAGAATTTATTTTATTCGTTAATTATTTTTATAGAAAATATATGGAATTATTTTCTTTAGAAAATAGTACTAAATAAAATTTTTCAACGACTGTCAAACAATTTTCTATGTACATTTTTCAAAAATATTAATTATCAAAAGAAGAAAATAAATTGAAATACTAAAAAAGTAAAATAATGTAACATTTAATGTTTGTTGTTTTCTTGTATGTAAATTTATTCTTAATTTAATTAACTGATTATTTAGTATTTCTCTATTTAAATATTCAGTTAGTTAAATAAAGTAGAATAAATAAAATTTTATTTGGAGAAAAATAGGAATGAAATTTATTAACTATATTTTTATACAAAAAAAACGATTAAAATTTTTATTTAATTTTCTACAAAATTAAGGTATTATTTATTAAAAAGAAACATGTGTTTAACAGTTGTTAGAGGTTTTTCTTAAAACTTTTCAATTCCAGCTATTGAACAACTTTTTATTCTACTCCATACTGCCAAATTTTCCCATGTCTTTATATATATATATATATATATATATATATATATATATATATATATATATATACATATGTACATCGATATAAATATTAATCTATGCATGTATTTACATTTTACACAATATCCGATGATGGTCGAAACGAGCACTTATTGTCCTTTTAAGAAAAAGAACGTTTCCAGTATGTGACATTTGCATAAAGGGTAAAAAGATGTTTATGTACGGGTACAAATACTTTATTATTTAAAATAGCGACGTTCGAACGAGGGTTCACGTACTACAGATCCGGTACTTTTATATATATTTCTTGTAGAACTCGTATGCAAATGGAGCATAGAATAGGTATGTGTCTATCTATCTGTGTAGGTAATATCAGTATTGAGAATTATTAATATGGATGTAGTTTTCTGAATTATCAAATTTTGTTATATATTTATTGCAATGAAATGGTATTTTCATACTTATATTGATTTATATGAGACACAGAAGAAATTTTTATAAATTATATCTCTTACCAATAGAGTAATAAATGCAGATGTATGAAAACTCACCTGAAACAAAAAGAAATACAAGTTAGTATTAAAAATATTTATCAATTTAACAAACAATATAAATGTTATTTTCAAATTCAAGATCCACATCAATTAAAATAATTGATTTTTTAACAATAACGTATTTTAACTAAAAATATCTTTCATTATACATCAATTCAACTTTATTCCAATCCATTCAGAATATATTTTTTAATAGAAAATATCGAACCTTTTGTATATATTCAACTTGACCCATTGTTAAAATTTTTCGTCATTCTTTCACATTCCAATTCATTATCGAACTGATTTGCGAATCTGTTTGTTTTTCAAAAATACAGAGTTATAGTCGATTTCATCTAACGTATCTCTGTTAGCATCTTGAAAGATTAGCCTTAATATTAATGCCGGAACGTGTATATACACAATAGAGATGGAGATACGAAATTCTGTTATCGATTTCACTGACACGTTGGTGGTTTTATGCGATCGGTAGATTAGAAATTTGAATAGAATCAATGGAAAAAATTCATATAAAAACATATGCTTCCTTTTATTATCCCCCTATATATATTAGGGGTATGTTGTACGTATATATACATATATAGGGTTTTATTATTTGATGTTTTTTCAGAGAAATTAAAATCTTGCTACAAAATCTAATAACATACTATTGCACAATATAAAAACATAATTTTTGATTTTATGTTTACAAATATAAACAGAATAAATATGAAAATAAAAATTACATTAACACAGAGTGGCCTAAATAAGATTGAGAGATAGTAATGTGACACCTAGATTTATGTTTTATTAAAAAACAACAACACATGTTTCCCTATACACATGTTTCTTTTTAATAAAACACAAATCTAGGCGTCACATTTGGATGACTTTATATAAGTAATGTATTTATATAAGTTTCAGTCTATTTATAAAGTTAATACGTGGAAAATCATGAAAAATGAACATGTTTTATAAATAAAATTGGATTTGAAAATTAACATTTTTATTAAGGGGTTATACGCACTTGCGAG
The DNA here is from genome assembly GCA_029203775.1 of Neoneuromus ignobilis. Lineage (NCBI taxonomy): Eukaryota > Metazoa > Arthropoda > Insecta > Megaloptera > Corydalidae > Neoneuromus > Neoneuromus ignobilis. The sequence continues at coordinate 7,573,212 of CP092091.1, read as the reverse complement.
GTGCAAAAACGACGTTTTTATAGAAATTTTTTTTAGAAACAGTATTTATTTTGCAATTACAAATTATGGCTATTTGAATAGATCCTACTTTCAAGAATAAAATAACATGTCGATCATAAAAAAATATTGAAGTGCACCGCTCCTGCAGACGATGTTTCGAACGACCTCCAAAAAAATGCGCTTGGCGGTGATCTCCATATCGGCGGTTTGGATTATTTGAAATCAAAAAAGATGGTCAATTCTTTTAAAGGATAGATTAATGCAGGTATTGAACGAAGGAATAATAAAAATTTTCATTTTTGACAAAATGGCGTCTACTTGAAAAAAATTGTTCGTTTTACTAAAATTTTCGCTTTGTTTAAAAAAATAAATAATTTCAAACCTTATTTTGATACCTGAGATCTAACTTGTCTGAAAATAGACCGATTTCATCCATTTCTGAGATATCGAGATCACACTATGAAAACACCGTTTTGAGATAAACGCGTTTGAAGTTTCGGAATTTACTAGTTAAAAATTTTACAAATTCATGTATGTCCGAAAATATTTATCGGATTTACTTCAAATTTTCAGAGAATATACTCAAATATATGTGCATTCCGAAAATGTAAAAAAATCGATTTTTTGAAATTTCTAATTGCGTATAACCCCTTAAGATAAATAATGATGATTATATATATTTTTTGAACTCATATTGATTACAATTTTATGCATTAATAATTTTAATACATTTTTCAGCAGTTTTTAATTCTAAGAAATTTATATTAAGTTTTGTTGAAAACAATCTAATACATGTTTTTAATAACAATTCAAAAAGTTTGATTGAGATCTAACTATCTATAAGATTATATTTGAATAACAACTAAACATTTTTTTTAAATTGCTAAAAAAATTCTAGATCATGATTTGAAAATTTCTATCTTTACTTAATCCTGAAAACATATGTGAAAAGAATTAATTATTTGAAAATTCGACTATGTATATGAATATGTGTGTCTTTATGTATAACTGTTTTTTAAGTGTGATAGAACTTTAAATTGAACCTCTATTGAAAGTTCTATCTAACCTAAAAAAATATTTTTTATATACATATATGTGTTTGTATATATATATATATATATATAAATAAAGGTATGATAAAGGTATTTTTAGGTTAGATAAAATTTTCAATAGGGATATATATATATATATATATATATATATATATATATATATATATATATATATATATATATATATATATATATATATATATATATATATATATATATATATATATATATATATATATATATATATATATATGTGTATATATATATATATCTTACATTGTAGGTCACATGTAACAGAGAGTCTGTATTTCTTAGAATACTCTAATTTGTTCATAAAATATTTAAAATGCTTTTAAGAAGCATCGGATATGTTAAAAAATAATATAATCTCTTATTACGATCGAAAACGAGCTTATATACTTCATTATTTATTTTTAAATTGTTATAATGACGATATTATTTCAAAATATACTTAATATAATAGAGCATATATATATATATATATATATATATATATATATATATAAATATGTGTGTGTACATATTCACGTGTGTATCTAAATGTGATAACAACTTTTATAGTTATAATAAAGCATAAATTTAATAATAATTAGTAAAGACAGATGCGTGCACGCATTACAAGGTGTTTCTCAATATGGGCAGGTGTTTCTAATTTAGATAGCATCACGTCGAAAATATCTAATTTATATATTTAAAACGAAAAAAAATACATGAACATATTTTCTTAAGGTCATTTTCTTTGTTGTAAGGACTTTGTATGTGTTTAATAACATTTAATGTAATTAAAACGTTGTAAAAAGGATGGAATTTACGGACGGAATTCGTACATTCCATAAAATGTTTTTATGTTGTTTGTTTGTATATGTATGTATGTTTATTAGTTGTTTTTTTTCATGGTTTATATATAAATATGGTTTAATTACATATTTTATGTATACATTATATTTATTCAAATTTATATTTGTTATAAATTATCGTCGAAGAATTAAAAAAAGTCATGACGAATACTGTACGTCTGTGCGTCTCGTTACGATTTTTGTTTCCTGCTATCTACTTTAATACGTACAATTTCCATTCAAAAATATTATATAAAAACACATTCATCATTGTTATATTCTACTTACAAATGAACAGGAAATCTACACTCATTCAAAATATCGTTATGCCCACTATACATATATGTACATACGTATATATACATATATACATATATATATATATATATATATATATATATATATATATATATATATATATTTATTTATTTGTAAGTATGTGTTTTATAGACTGGTTTCAACAGAACAGCTTGCAAATTTTACAGTTCACTCTAACAGGAATGTACGAAAAATTTTATAGTCAGTAAAAATTAACATTTCTGTAAACAACATTTATTTTCTTTTCTCATATATATATATATATATATATATATATATATATATATATATATATATATATATATATATATACACTCACTTTTGGTATTTAATAAATGTTTCATAATTTAAAAGATTGTTATTTTTTTTGTAGATTTTGAAAATATTTGTGATAATTTTATTTTAATAATTTTTGATTCACATTTTTTTTATGTTTTTAGTTGAAATCAATCTTTTGTATTATTCCAGGAAAGAATCAAATAAAGATTAAATAACCTTTTTAGTTTTTTTTAGATTTTTAATAAAATACCAAAAAAGGAGATGAAAATGAAATCAGTAAATGGATAAATACAATGGATAGAAACAAGTTTATCTAGCAAAATTAATAATAGAATATGCATTTTTCTCAATTACATATCATTCCTACATTTATTATATAGAGGCTTAAATGAAACTGAAGAATAAAAAATAGTAAATGATGTAAGCAAATAAATGTATGTCAAAACGTTTCAGTCTAATTTGGATTTCTCTATAAATTTGTTTTTTATAGGGTCATCCAAATGTGACGCCTAGATTTGTGTTTTATTAAAAAAAAATAAATGAAATTATACACATGTTTCTCTATACATCATCCTATACACATGTTTCTTTTTAATGAAACACAAATCTAGGCATCACATTTGTATAAAACGTTTTATTATTTTGCATAAATATCATTTATTAGATTATTATGAAAATTAATAAAAAATATTAAATAATCATTTATTGTCTACTTTTTTTTATAATACATATTTCGATTGTTACATCGTAGTCATTTAACGATAGTGGACCAAATTTGGGCAGTATGTGAATTAACAACAAAGTCAAATCAATAATTTTAATATAGGATGACTTAAATAACATTGAAAGATGGTAAAGGATAGTAAGCAAAAAATGTATGTCTAAACCTTTGAGTCATCTTATATATTATTTTTTATTTATTAATATTATTTTATAGATGTATATCTAGAAATAAAAATCAGATTTGTTTGTATTTTTTTCAATTACTTACACTTAGTTATGTAATTTATATAAAATCATATAAAAAATATAAGCAATGTAAAAAAAGTTATAGTTTGTTAATTAAGTCAATACGTAAAAAATAAACAGTCTTTCATGTACATAATTGGATATGAAAATAAATTAACAATAAAATCAAATAGATTTTTAATAAGTTGAATAACCATAATTATTATTTTTAAATTTATGATATATTGATTAAAATCTTATATTAAAAACGATTCATATATTTTTCAATAGATATTATTTTTTGGAAATCCGAATTTATTTATTTAATTTTTCAAACGATTTTTACTTTGTTCCAAATTTTTTCTTTAATATTATTCATCTATTTTCGTTTTTTATATTAACAATGTTTCTCTTTAAGCAATTTTTGTTTATTTTGAAAATGTTACTAAATATTTAAAACTTTGATGTCTGTATTTTTGTTTTCTTTTTCAGAGTTAAAAAAATACTAGATGTATTAGTGAGATATTCTTGATCCTTTCTACCTAAATAAAATATTCTATATTTAAAACATAGTATATATTGATACCCATTTCGTTATTTGACAATTAACCTTAGTTTCGTGTTTATATCAAAATATTAATATTACGTAATTAAAAAGTGAAAATATATGTCACACACACACTCATATATATATATATATATATATATATATATATATATATATATATATATATATATATATATATATTTATAATGTATAATCGTAGGAAAAATATGATAAATGTACAACAATATTAATTTCTGTCAGTTTTGACGTAAAATCAATGACATTCAGGTTTTGTAATAGAAGCAGCTGCCATGCAATGTACTTGAAGACTTTCCCAATAAAATATGAGCACGTTATATACACCAGGTATGTCGTTCTTTTTACCTGAAAAAACACACATACACACAATGGCTGATAGGCATACGTATACACTTACAGTTTGTGTGTTTACATGTGATGAACTTGTGCAGATGTCTTGTTATATTATATCTCTATCTCATTTGAATATTATACGTGTGCATCAACTCAAAGATGCCAGTTATAAACTAATTTGAATGACAAATCGTCCGACAATGATTCATCATCACTTTATATATATATATATATATATATATATATATATATATATATATATATATATATCTGAGTTCTATAGGAACAGTTCTGTTCCCTTTAATTTATATGTGTATTGTTAGGAATCCTGTACTTGCCATTTATATACATAAAATTTGAATTAAAAAATTTCTGAAGGGAAATAAATAACTAAACACATTAAATAAATAAATATAGGTAAGTAATTTTATTACAAAATTTTTAAATTTTGATATATATTTATTTGAAATTTTTCTTTGTTTATAATATGAGAAGATAACATGTAGATGAAAAAGAAAACCAGTAGATATTAGTTATATGAATCATGCTTTTTGAGAACAATGAAATAAAACAATGAGATTATATGAAGACGTATAATAGTATAAGAAGAGGAAGAGGAAATTAATACATTAATAAAATATGTAAGCGATTTGTCACAATGGAGTTTATGATTAATATTTTTAGTTTTTGTTTGACAGTATACGAAAACTGTTAGTATGCAGTCTGGTTTTCTGCTTTTTTGGTTTCTCTAACGAGATTTGTTATGTTTTTAGAACATGATACGAGTTGCTAATCTTGAAAACAGCTGTATTATGAAAATTAGTTAAAAGAATGTTGATAATATTTTGAGTTACATTTTTTGAAATTGTAACAAAATGTACAAAAGACTAAAAATATATTAAGATTAAATTTTATTCCAGTTGGTGATTTTTGGTTGTAACTGGAATATATTTTTAGAAAATATTTTTGAAATAAATGGAAAATATTTTTAGAACGTCGAAGAATGGTAAAGTATGAGTATGTGGTGAGGAATATTTGTCAATAAGAAAAATAGTATAGATATTTATTCGATCTAATAAAAAAGGAAACAACAAAGAACAAAATAGTTTTATAAAAAGTATTTTTTAAGCATATAGTTTTATTCGATTTGAAGAAAGATGATGAAGTACAAAAATATTTATATAAAAATGATTTTTGAACAGTTTCAAGAAAAGACAAAAAATTTTCAACACTAAAAATAAATATTTTTTATTTACCCCAAAATAAAATTCAATAAAAAAATAGCATTTATTTTTTACAGTAAATTATAAATTATTTTGTTAAATAATTTTGTTAGATTACTAATCCATCAAGATCTTTTTTTTTATTTTATATATAAAATAGATTTTATGACTATTAATTGAAATTATTAATTGAAAATATAACAATGGGCTAATATGGATTTTGATTAGATTATGAAATTTTATAACAAAAAGGCTTTGATGATGATGGCATCACCATCGAAATGCGTATTAGCCTATTGGTGTTATAAACAACAAAGTGAACAATAAGTGATTATTTAACACTTTATTACATATTCAGGTCTTGAAGATGATATTTCATTTGTATTAAAATCAAATTCAACGATAAAATATTTAAATATCAAAATATATTCGTATCCACTACTGTCACATATTTATGTCACATATTAACTTGTTTAAATGATAGATATTTTCCATCTGTGAAATAATTATAAATTTATTTGTATTAAAATTTAAATTATCATTGAAATACTTTTAAAGAAGTTTTTTTTGTCAAAAAAGTAAACTTTTTTATAAATAAAAATATTATTTTGATTATTCTGATTCATCACTGATATAAAATAAAGATAGTAGTTTTTTTAAAAAATCATTATAACTTTTAGTTCAATCTTTCCCTCCCTCTATTCCTACATATATATATATATATATATATATATATATATATATATATATATATATATATTTCCATTTATACGAAAACAACAATCAATAGGAACCCTTGTCAAGTAACTTTTCGTCTCAATTGTATTAGGTGTCAAACGTCTCTTTTTCTTATCTGAGCAACTGTATTCATTCTATATATATATATATATATATATATATATATATATATATATATATATATATATATATATATATATATATATATATATATATATATATATTTACTTAGCTTTGATCAGTCAAGTCTAACTAGACGTGGTTCCATCTGCAATAATTATATAAGATATATTTTCTATAGCTGTTCAAACTACCAAACTAAGTTTGAAAGTTAAGATGATTGATCTTTTTTAGTACAAAACATACCTTCTAATAATATTAATGGAAAATATACTATGTACTTACATATATTTACATTCATTCATTTATAAATATTTCAGAGAAGAAAATTAACTATTTTTTTATTCTACTAACTGATTCTAAATTAATTCAAGTTATTTATAATATCAAATTTATATTTGATAATTAATTTAATTATAAATAATTGGATTAACACTGAACATAGAATACTGTAATGTTGAGATATGAAAATATAATATTAGATTTTTGATTATTTTTCCAAACAATCAAACAAATTGTTCAATTCTTGATATATTAATTTATGTCATATTATCATGACTGTTTTTAGATTCTGCTAGACAGTGATTTGTGATTGGTTTGTATAGATACCAAGTACCTAGAGGCATCAGGATGCCATAGGCAGATACAATAAATCTTCATATTAATATTCTGGGTCCATTGTATTCAGATTAATTGCTATTGACCAGATTTTCTATCGAAATTAATCAATTAAATCTGTGATAAATTAATTCATGTCATGGAATCATGACTGAGTTTACTTGTTTGTTTAAAAATAAGTTGGAAATTCTCAGGAAATGTCAAATATTTTTTTTTATTATTGATAATAATTATTTTAGATTTTTATAATAACTGGTGATTTAATAAAATCGTTCCAAATTTTGAAAAAAAAAATTATACAAAATAATTCCTTATCTTAATATCACAAAGTTTTATTAGTTCAATAAACATTTTTTGTTTATTCTATTTTCTGATATGGAATTAGAAAATCATGATTTGTATCGAAATTAACAATAAATTATTTTTTAATATATTTATAAAATTATATATTAAGTGAGTGGTCCATTTGTGGAAAACTGAATTAATTACAGTTACATTCTAATATTAAATATAGAGGGATTCGATATCAAAGAGATTTAACATAAACAAATAGTAATTAATGCATGTATTGATTTTCAATAAAACATATAAACTTTATGGAGTGTAATAATAAAAATTATTCAATATAGTTATTTTATTTTGATCAACAAATGCATATTTTATATACAATTTATGGTTGTTTTCTTTACATCATACTATTTATTTTATTTATATTTTTATTGAAAATTATGTACTTATTATAAACATTCCAGGTATGAATACAAATAATTTTAAAAAGATTAACGAGCTTATAGAATGTTTTGTCGATGATAGTTGATCGCTAAGAAATCATTTTGCTTGTTTTTGAACATTTTTTTTAAATCTTTAAATATTTTCATATTATGCTGGATATTATATATATATATATATATATATATATATATATATATATATATATATATATAATGTTAATGTGTGTATAAACAATTTATTAATGTGTTCAATTAATGTTAATGTTTATGTAGACATTTATAAACGTATTTTAACGTAACTAATTCAATAATGTTTATAATTTATGTACAATAATTGATAGACATACTTGTTTCCTATTCTATATTTATATTTTAGTTTGTATGGAATTTCATAAATGTTGTTTCACAATTTATTTAATAAGTCTATAATATATTTATCTAATTTTTTGTGTCATTTGTATAAGACATTTATATTTATTAGAAGAAAATAATGTAAGTTTTTTAATATTAAATATTAATATTCATTCTTTTTAGTAACAGAATCTATATTTCTTACTGTACAAAAATATTTGTAATCAACATCAAACACAATTTCAACAGATTATCTGTACATACGAACATCCATACACATTTCATGCATCAATAATCATAAGCTCATATTAAAAATTAGTGTGAAATTGAGCATACGAACATTTTGTACAAATATAGGTCGTCTGTTAGTTTATATTTGTACGGAGGTGAGAGCAAATAAAACTTAGGAAGGAAAATATTTTCCTTTGTTGTGAATGTCAAAGTTTGTCACCCTTTTTCCGTCGAAACTCGCGACAACGTTTTGCGGGTGTACTGATTCGATGTTGTGTGTATCGAGAATACTTTTATATTGTGTGTTAGACAGAGGAAATGGAGCATGCACAAGTTTTTATCATCGAGCTCAAATCACAAAGAAGTTGAGTGGAAAGCGTCGCCGAGTGGTACAGAGACGGATTGGAATTGAAAGTGTATAAAATATGTTTATATTTTTTTTTTATATTTGAATATATAAATCTTAATAAAAAATATAATTCTCTAACACAAATAATTAAACTGTTCAGGTAAATGAAAATAAAATATTTTGTATTAAGAAAATAAAATAATTGAAGATATATTAAAGAATCAATTTTGATATAAAAAGATATAAACATTTAATACCAGATTTTGATATAAGTATTTCGACCAGATATAAAATAATAAATGACCAAATAAATATCACAAACGATTTAAAATTCAATATGTCTATTAAAATTACAAGAATAACACTTAAATCTAATAAATTTTATTTTAATTTTAAAAAAGATTTTATTGAATAATTTTTAAAAAATCTATTTGAATGATTTTGGATGAATATGAAATTATTAAAAAAAATATTTAACAATACCCTCAATAGAAATATTTTAAATGAAATAAATTTGGTTTTGATTAGTTAAATGTTCATAGAAATAATAAATTATTACCATACATCTAATATATTTATAGTAAAATATATAACCAGTATAATAACACTTAATTTTATATAGAAATGTTTGAAATTAAGTTTATTTATCTTCTCTGAATTATTTGCAACGCAGACAAATAATGAAAGTTTATAAACGCTTATAACTAAAATCTATCCAAAGGGTATTTACGGAATAAATAACAACATTTAATTTATATATATATATATATATATATAGGCTGACCTAAAAATGAATGGTTTAGATATATATCTACTTGCTTACTATTATTTATTTTTCTTTACTATCCTTCAGTTTCATTTAAGCCACCTGTAGTAGAAACAGGTGAATATTTTTTAGAAGATCAGAAATAATACCTAAACAGGTAATTATTTCCCAAATACTGAATATAAAAAATTGAGAACAAATTTTAAATTATAAAAAGTATTAAGAAAATACAACTGGAATATAAAATAAATAAAGATTTGTATAAAAGAACAACACTGGATTATTGAAAAAATTAAAAAAAAATTATATATCCATACATCAATACAAATACATTGTATTGTGTATGATATTTAATTATGATTCATCAAATAAAATATTATATTTTTGAAGTTTGAAAATTGCCAAGCATTTAGTTCTGACAAGATATTTTTTTAGCTAGTGTTTTAATTAAATATTTTTATTATTAAACTATTTTCAATGAATCTGACTGTTCAATTAAGAAAGATATTTTTTTTATCAATATATAGGGTAAGCTCAAATTATATTTAAGGATAATAAATGATAGTAATGAAGTAAATGTATGTCTAAATCCTTTAGTCACATTTGGATCTTCCTAGACTTTGTAACAAGTTCATTTGAATTCATTTTTAAATGCCTGTATTCAGATAATTTTTTAAAATAAATACATATTTTGGATTACAAATTCGAAAATAGGAATTTTAATAAGCAACGATTTTCACTAATTATTATTATTATTTTTAATTTATTAAGATTGATAGAAAAAGTTTAGATTTTACTAAATTTAACAGTGGAATTTATCAAATTGAAACAATGGTTAATAATGACTATTTTCTGAATTCAAATAATTTTTTAAATCAATCCTAATATTATCCAGCATTTTTGTAAATAGACATTGGTTTTATATTCAAATTTCAGATTGAAAATGAAACATGATGAAAATTAGGTTTTCTATTTTATTGAAATCATTCCCATTAAATATACTTCATTTAAACATACATTATTATAATAAAAATGTTTTTAATCAGTGTATTAAATTTAACTAAAATATATAAATCTATTGAATTTTTTATAATTTAAACGATCATTTACTCTTTAACGATTTTTTTATTATATACATGTTGAAACTCGTATTGATTATACAGTTGTATTACATATATATTATTATCAAAAAATTTAGTATATGTGTGTGTGTATGTGAATTATTAAATGTAATGATGAATATTATAAAATGAAGTGAAAAAATGTAATGTTTATATTTTTTAGCTCCGAATATAAACGTCAACATTACAGCTATCATTTATGACACAAATGAATAATTACATAAATATTTATATATTCACTGACAGTAATGCGAGACTTTTATTATTTTTGCTTTTTAAATCATGGAATTTTAACTTGTATTAAAATTTTTAACTGTATGCGTATGAATATTTATATTTTAAAAGTTTTTGTAATACTTATTATGTACGTATGTGTGTGTATACATACACACACACACACACATATATATATATATATATATATGTGCGTGTGTGTGTGTGTAATATTGATTATTTTTAAAAACTGTTTTTGAATTTGTGTGTCAATATGAAGTGTAATATTTCTGTAAGATTTTTTAATAATACCATTTAATTCCATTTCCTGCACAATAAATTTTATTCTCGCCATAAAAGCATAATATCTATATTGTAGGAATGTGTGTGGTTTATATTTTATTATAAAAATGGAAAATATGGAATGTAAGAAATTTCAATTTGTTTTAAATACATTTTATAGGTGAATAGTTCAACATACATAATAGAAATAATAAGCACGAAAATGAAAAGCAAATGAAAACACTAGTTTGTGTATTAAATAATATATAAAAAAATTAATGTTCCATATTAATTCATATCGATATACACACACAATAGTTTACAAATCAAAAATCCAAAAAATTGAATTAATAACAATTTGCCTTCAAAATTAATACAGACAGCTTTTTCAATTTTATATAAAATAATTTAAGATAAATAAAAAATATTTGTAAGTAAATTAAAAAAATGTAATTTTAAATCTACTAAATACAAAAAAGTTATTAAAAAGTTTAATTTTGTCTTAATTACTCTTTATAGGTGTGACAGTCCGATAGAAATAATAAAAATATTATGTTTGGATGAAAAAGTTTAAATAAAAAACCAAAACTTGTATATCATTATTTAAATAAGATTTATATATTATCAATCAATTTAATTAATTTTAATTAACATTTATGTTAATATATATTTTGTAATAAACATTTTTTGTTCAGATCATACAGTTATTCTTCATTTTTAGAATTTTTTACAAACAAGTCAAATAATTTGCATATATGTGGGTTCAAATGAGACTAAAGAGTTTAGATATCCATTTACTTGTTTACTATCATTTACTATTCTCTATTATCCTTTAGTATCATTTGGGCCACCCTATATAAATGAAGAATAATCCTAAAATTTAAATAAAGAGTTGTTACCAAGTAACAAGATCACAAGATAGAATTAGAAACTAAAACCAAAAATAATTAATACAATAAGTTATGAATGATGTATATAGAGGGTGAAGTCAAATGATATTGAAGGTTTAGACACACATTTTTTAGTCCGATTAATACCTATCCTATATATATTTGTAAAAAAATCCAAGAAAATTAATTATTGATGTTTAGTATTGCATAAAATTTATGTTTGATTATACAATGAAATAATTAATTTACATCAAAAAACAAACATTTAAAAAAACAAGACTGAAAAATTTAATACGAATTCTGGAAAAACCAACCGGAAAAACCTTCAACAATCGCCCAATTTAATAACTAAACATTTCGAATGGAATCAGATCGTCAATTAACAAATTCACGTACGTGTACAAAAAACATTTATATTTCGCCACTCAAACGAATCCGAAAATGGTTTTCTCCTGAAAAAAAATATTTAATACTGAATTGTTTATCGAACAATATTTACAGTCGACAGAAATAATAGAACACGTTTATTTGTTATGTCAACAGTGAGATAATTTCATTCGACTACAAGTAAATAAACAAATATTATGTATGGTAAATTCTCGAAATAAAATTAATTTCCCGATATAAATTCAAGTAAATACGAAAATGTAATCAAAGTGTGTATATGTGTGTTTGAGTTTATAATGAGTTGTATTAAATATTTATTCCTCAACGAATATTTAATCATAATTGATAAATATATATTATAATTAAATTATTGATTAATTGTCATACCCAAATTAAATCTTGTATTGATTAGAACAATTCTATCAAATTATTTATTATTATTTTTTAGACTCCACATGCAATAACCTTGATTCAAAATACAACACTCTAACAAGAAAATTCAAATAAACATGAAATTATACTTGTAAAATAGAATCGATATTTCTATCAAAAACGTTACAGGCTTGACATCATTTAATACGACTCGACTGTCTGTGACGTGAAATTTGAAAATCGCTCAATTAGGAAACAAATTAGCCAGGTGAAATTCGAATCGAGTCTGAATCCGTGACTGCATGCATGGAGAAAATAAGAAACCTATATCTACTGCTGTAGATCTACTAGTACGATGTTTGTTAAAAAGGGACGAGACGATGTTCGAAACAAAATGTCAGACGGAACTAAACGCGATAAGGAAGAATAATACTGATGTCGTCTGTTCCTGCAAATATATTTTTGTGTTTTGGGAATTTTTTTTTCTTAAAAATGTTTTTTGTTGGATGTAATATAATTTTAAAATTTCATATATATATATATATATACACCTAGAGAGAGAGAGAGAGAGAGAAACACATACTCAATATATATATACAAATAAAATAGAATTTATATTTCTAAAATTTTTTATCAAAAATCATTTAATTCAGTAAAACATTTTGTAGAGTTTGTAAGAAAAATACTTCTCAATAAAAATGTATATTTTATTCAAACTTGTATTAACGTAATTCCGTTTTCAAGTAAAACAAACATTTTATTTTAATAGGCGCTTGAATGTTAATTAGACAATTCATTATATATTTTTTTTAAGTTAAACATCCAATAAAAATAACGAATGTCTAACAAACATCATGAAATAATGAGCTGTTTACCAGTATGGAAACGTGCGCATTCTACTAATTCCTTTTACTTTTCCTCCGGGTTGCAAATACTATACGTTTATCTTGTGAACATTTGTCATTTACTCACAAACTAATACCTTATAATGTATAAACTTTAATGTGGAAAAATAGACACATGTATATATAAATCTTAAAAATTTTTTATAAATAAAAACGTTATAAAATTTATTTTTAATTTGTTGAGATTATTTATTGTTGTATGATTAATAAATAAAGATTAAAGTAATAATTAAAAATCGAGGAAAGGAGAAAGAACTTAAGAATAATTATGATGAAAATTGGATATTAAAAAATGTTGAAATAAGCATTATTACATTTCTAGAAAGAAAAACGAAAAAAGTGACAAATACAAAAAGTATGATATTTTTTTTAATATGAAATATAAACTAACATAAATCATCATCATGAGTTTATTTATATTTATTATTGAATGAATTCCTTTATCAAAACATTCTTCTTTTAGTTCCATATTTTTCCCATCCATTCCACATTGAACAATTTTTTTATATTTCTATTTTATTTCTCCATAAATATCTTCTTGAGAATTTTTATATCCCTAGGTTCCCAATCAATGATTTTTTTTGTCAATTGATATTTTTTTTATTATATATCAGATTCATTTCTATATTAAAAATTGTATTCTTGTTATAAATAAAGTCTTAATTTTTGCTTCTTTTTTCGAATTCATTCAAATCTTTTCTATCTCTACATGTTATTTTTATTTTTTCCATACTTCTCTAAGAGATGGGTTTCTAATCAATGATTTTTCTTGTTGACTGATAGATTAATTTTTGCTACATAACAGACTCATTTCTATATTAAAATTTTCATTCTTGTTATAACTTGAATCTCTATCAAAAGTTCTATCTAACTTCAAAAACACATTTACATATAAATATCCACATTTGAAATATAATGGAGAAAAAGAATACTGATTTTTAAATTTAAGATTTTCAACAATTCCTGTTAAAATTGATTATCAGGGATTTTCAGGATATTAGTATAGCTAATTTATTGTAAATATTACAATATAAATCATTTCCTCAAAAATAATTTCCAAATATAAATTGAAATATGATTTTTTTATATTTTATGATTTAAATATTTTTTGAAAATATCTTAAATATAGGATCATCCAAATGTGATATCTAGATTTGTGTTTTATTAAAAAGAAACATGTGTATAGTTTTTTTTATTTATTTGTAATAAAATACAAATCTAGGTGTGGCATTTAAATGACCCTATCTTATTTTTATAAAAATAATTTATTCATCTAAAAAAATCATAAAATTTTATAAAGATGTTCAATAATCATTTATTTTTCATTTTACTTATTTAGATTTTATTAAGTAGTATTTTAAAGATTATGTAATTACAATTAAAATTCATATCAGCAAATAAAGTAAAAAATATGCAATTATTGAATTTGGTTATAAAATCTTGTGGTGTTGGATGATTGAATTATTTATGTGAAAGTTAATTTAAACAATTTTTTTGTCAAAATGGCTTTATTTTTACTTATAAAGATGACATAAACCGTGATTATTCATAAATTCATTCAAGAAAAATCAATTATTTTCCCTACAACTGACTTTTGGATCAATTTGAGGTTATGTGTATTACTGATTAATATTTTAATTGTGAATTACAAAAGATATTAATATTGAAATTCTAAAATAATACACTTTGTAGTATTTGCTTATTAATTTTACAAATATGTAATATAATTGCATCGTTTTTATAATTAAAAATGAACCATTATGTGCATTTAAGATTAATTTATAATAAAATGTATTTATGCATTTAAAGTCTACTATAAAGACTGTACTTTTTTATATTTATTGTACAGAAAAGAACGTTTTCAATTTCTAGCGTCCGTTAAATATTTTCGTATTCGTTTCGAGTTGTGTATTTTATGTCAGAAAATTCCGTACGTAAAGAAACTAGAAAAGAATATTTATTAAATTTCGTTCAGAAGCTTCAATTCCACCGTATCGACCGTCTACTATATACATGAGTACAAGCCAGATGATACAATTATAAAACTGAGACGCGTCAACGCCACCGGGAAAAGCAAAAATATTTATTGTAATCGTTACACGGCGTGGGTTTCATTTACGTTGCTCGGTCCGTAACTCGGCGATGTTGAAAGTAAATTGTACTGTTGTTTCCAGAAAGGAAAAACTTGTTTAAACACAGTGAAGAACACTATTACAACATGTTGTTTCGGAGAGAGGAAAAAAATGAAAAAGGAAAAAGTTTGTTACTCGAGAATGGTGTTAGAATACTAAAGTCTATGGATACATGAATTGTGCTTGCATTGTGCGCTTATATTATTATTGTATGTATAGTGGATTGTTACTGAACGATGAGGTACGAGAAAACGGCGAATACAATAAAGCACTGGTTTGGAATTAACGTTAATAATAAAAAAAAAATACTCAAACGGACAAAAAATTCATAGTAGACGTTTCTTTTTGTAAAAATGGTCGTGATTATATTTTTTCTTTTATTAATTCTTAAATAAAATATGAATATTTTTACATATATTGCTCTTATATTTTTTAAAGTTAAGAATATATATATAGAGACACACGAGTTTCTATCTGAAAATAATTTAAAACTAATTATGAAAAAAATAATTAATACAAGTTTCAGTTACATAATTATATCATTATTTCGTTATTTAAAATTCAAGTTAGGACATTTTAATAACCCTACAATTTTTTTAAATTAATAGTGAAGATCACTGTTAACTATTTTTATTTCTACATTACCTACGAATTGAGTTATCAATTCTCACTTAAGTTTAAAACACACATGAAGTGATAATGTATATAAACAAGTTCATACTTGTTTTATTAATTGGTATTTGTAAAATTTCCATCAATTGTTCATTCAATATTAACAATATTAATGTCAATTGTGTTTAGTTTGGTTTTTGTAAAGCATGTATAGTAAATTTAAAGATCGAAAATAGATTAAATGAAAGTTTCATTTATTACAATGACATTTCGGAGGAAATTATGATAGTTGTTCAGTGTATTTTAATCGGATGGTAAAAGATGGAAGATAAACTATAATTTACTTTTAAGAAACTTTTGAATGAAAACCTTTATTCATATTTCAAAAACTTATAAATGAACATAACTTTATATACGAGTATTCATATAAAATACTTATTTGTTATATTTTTAGAACTTTGTAAACTAGTTGATAATAAGGACTTAACTTTTTCTCTATCCAACGATCATTTATATGAAAATTATACGATTTGCATTATACAATCTATGAAAAAAATTAAACCATATAATTAAAAATATGTAAAATACATATAGTTAATAATTGTTTAGTCAAGTTGATATTTTAAGATAAGTTTCAACCCTTTTTAAAGACATTGAAAAACATTGTAAAGAAAAATTAACATTAATTGATCATTGAACACTTTTATTAAATCTTGTGATGTTGGTATGGGTGATTAATTTATATGAAAGTGCGAGTTTATAATCAAAAATCTAACTGGAAATAATTATAAAGTTCGTATTATTTGTTATAACTTTATAATTATAAAGTTGCAGGTAAAGGAATTGTGTATTTATAAAATAGAGAATGATTTGAAAGTATGAAGTAAGATCTATAACAATTTAATTAAATGGGTTTGACCAGCGTGCTTGTGTGTGTGTGTGTGTGTGTGTGTGTGTGTGTGTGTGTGTATATATATATATATATATATATATATATATATATATATATATATATATATATACTACTTTGGATGTACATTTATGGGTGTTGTACGAAATTTTCGTCGTTGGTAATTTCCCATGAACGTATCGACGTGCTTTGTTCAAATTAACGAGGATGGTTCTGTTGTTATGTTTCCAATATGAACAGAATATACGGCGACATTTATGAAGGTCCAGTAAAGTGTAACTATCGTAATTGATGTTGCGACGAAACGTAAATTTTAGTTACCTTTATTTATTGAATTACTTTCTATAGGCAACTTAATTTACGTATACTGTTTATTCCCAATATGAACATGTTTATTGCAAGAACTGTCGTAGTTATGTTTAACTACATGGACGACCACAATTTATATAATACAATCCTGTACGAAAATGTTGGAAAGGTTATAGATTCGAAAATAAAATCGTAGATTGTGAAACAAATTAATTATATGTGTTAAATGTGAATTGGCCACAATGGTAAATCAAATGGACAATTTTTAATATTTACAGAAAAAGATCTGATGTAATTAATTCTCTATATAAAATATATATGTAAATTCATGTATGAGTAGAGATAATATGTGGAAATGTGTATATATATATATATAGTGTTTTTAGGTTAAATAGAATTTTTGATAAGGATTAAATTTAAAGTTCTATCACGCTTAAAAAAATATCTATATACATTTATAACGTTGTATGTATTATTAGAACAAGAGTGAAAAGTTTACACTGGAAATTGGACGGCTATATATCTATTTGTAGAAAAGAGAAATAATTTATTGGGAGTCCAGAAATATAAAAACGTCTAAAAAGAGATATGGATAGATGGGATTGAAAGATGAGAAAATTCGTTAGTGCTGAAATGGTAGATAAAACATTGGATCACTGGAAATAGAGTTTTGTGAGATGTTTTTATCCAGTATTGGATATAAAGAGGCTACTATAGCTTATATATATATATATATATATATATATATATATATATATATATATATATATATATATAAGGTTTTTTCAATAAGAATGTCAAAATTGACAGTTGGTAGGAATCATTTTTGATTTTTTTTCAAGTTCATTTCGACATTTCAACTCAATATAGTTTGGCAAGTTATCATGGAACATTTTACACTTCAATAATTTGTAAAAATTGTAAAAATGTCAATAGACTTATTGAAACAAAAGTTTAATAAGTCCATGATGATGTGATTTAACTCCATTAGATTATTTTTGTGAGATTTTTTGTGAAATCAATGGGTTATACTGATAAACTATAAATAACAAAAACATTAAAAATAGACATGTGTAATTCATGAAATTGGACCACAATTATGTGAAACAGTGATTAATATATATATATATATATATATATAATTTTTGCTGATAGATTTTTTTTAATCAAATGTTTCAAAATTTCATTATATAGATAACTCAAATGACACTGAGAGGTTTAAACATACATTTACTTGTTATCATTTATTATTCTTTATTATCATCCTGTCTCATTTGGGCTAGCTATATATTTTTATATCAAAATACAGATTTTATTAAGAACAACAAAAAATTATGTATAGCAATAATATAATTAAATTTTTAAAAAATATATACAACTATTTGTACTCATTGCTATTTCATTTTATTTCCAAATATTTATTTGGAAAAACAAAAAATAAAAAGGAAATATTTTTTGAATATTTGAATATATTGGAAAAATGTAGGGGACATACAAGGAATGATAAATATTTAAAAAAATAAATATACTGAAATTAAAAAAACCTAAGATATTTTTAAAAATTTTAATATATTGAAATTTTATAGAAAATTTATAATGGATGATAAACATTTAAAAATTAGAATATATTAAAATTAAAAAAAAAAACTTTGCAGGTGATATTTTTTTAATAGCAAATATTTAAAAATGGGAAATATTGAGAGTATTGTTCTTTAAGAATTATTAATTAAACAATTTGAAAAATATGTTATTAATAATTGGAATTTTATTGAAAAATAATAAAAATAAAACAGAGATATTCTTTAATCTTGTATAATGAAAACTTTTTGGTCTTTCTGTATATTATATAAATTTCTGTATATATATATATATATATCAGTATTTTGCAGCATGTGATTTAATACACATAGCATGCCGTAATGAAATTATGAGGTACCTTAGAATTTCCAGCACGCTTGCAACCAACATTGTAATGGTGAAATAAACTCGAACGTTGATGCCGCCAGCCGCACAGTTTCATAACACGATATATCATACATACAAGTATGTTCTTTACAACACAACAATATATATATATATATATATATATATATATATATATGTTTATATTGAAAAGAGAAATTATTGCACTACAAGTTTTTATCAGTCTCATGCACTTTTTTTACACAACAAACACATACACACGCGGATAAATATCGATACACCGAACTGTACAATAATCTTTCATATATGAAACGATGTGTAAAATGTTACCACATATTCTCGTTTTTATAAAAGAAATAGTTAGTGCCGCAAATTGGATCAAAGTATAGGAAATACTGAGATGATGATCATTGAAATATATCATGTTTATGGTTAGATCTGAATGGAAATTAATGAGAGCAAGGAAATATATTCCTCTAGTTGGATATAAAAGTTTAAAATTATGTTTTGGTTCGTAAAATAGAGTTTATTTATAAATAAAGTTAATTTTAAAAATTGAATCGATTATTAAATATAATAGTTTTTTTATCTTCAGTTAGAACAAATAGGTGAAAACTAGTTACAAGAAAAAAATTAATTAATTATAAAATCGAAATTATAAAAATATTCATATAAGAAATTTAACAAATTCAATATCAATCAAAAAAAGAATTAATCTACAATATACAAAGAACATAACCAAAACGACAGATATAACTAAACGTGAAAGGTATATTTAATCAAAATTTAATTAATATTAAAATCAAATTAAATGTAAAAATACCAATATAAAAAAAACTAATATTTATATTACAGTAATAAAGAAATTAACACTAAACCTACCGCGAGGGGTCAAATGACCCTTTTTAAACTTTTTTTCAAAATTTCTCACATAAAGCGTTATCACATCGCTAGTTGACTTTATGACTTTTAATATAATTTACATACAATGCATTTTTCAATATTTACTCCTCTCTTGTTATTTTTTTTACCGAGATATATATGTAATCTGCCTTAACTACCGCAACGGGTCATTTGACCCCTGCAAAGATTCATATGATATCATGAAGATTTGTATGTGTGGTTGTGATACAAAACCATTGCATTATACATTTTTGCTATTCCATCATATATTTTGCTGTATTGCGTTATATTTGTTGTTGGTTGACGAATGAATAGCGAATTTCACTCTACTCCAAGCGAGCGATAAAAAGTCAACGAAGCCAGAGCGTTTACAAACAGATAAATTGGATTTAATCTCTGAAGTATGGTACAAATTCATCGAGAATAGCCAAAATTGTTACAAGCCTGGGGAACATATAACTATCGATGAACAGCTTTTCCCAACCAAAGAGAGGTGTAGGTTTACGCAATATATGCCGAACAAACCGGATAAGTTTGGTATCAAATTCTGGTTAGCATCTGACGTCAGCATCAAATACATTATAAATGGATTTCCATATTTGGTAAAGGATGAAAACTTCAATATTTGGGAAAGGATGAACAGAGGAGCTTCATTTCCGCTTGGGGAATTCGTTAGCCAAACAAAAAAGTGCTTCTACTAAGCTCAAAGCATAAATCTATAAGCATCGAAAAAAACGGTAAGCGTATACCTGAAACGATTAGATTCTACAATAATACTAAATACGGTGTAGATATGATGGATCAAATAGCAAGAAAATACTCCGTGAAATCGAAATCGCAAAGATGGCCTGCGCAGATTTTCTTCAATATTCTTGACCTGGCTGGAATCAACTAGTGGGTTTTATACAAAGAAACAACCGGCGAAAAAATTTCTAGACAATAATTTTTATTCCAATTAGTTGAAGAACTTGCCAAAGATTTTCAACATGAGCAACAAGAAGAAAAATAAATTATACAGAAAACGTCAACAAATTCAAGTTCGGATTCTCATGTGCAAATGCGAAAAAGGTGCCATATAGGTTTTATAAATAAATAAATAAACAATTTTGAATCGTTATTTGAAAAAAATTGTTTTATTCATGTACCAAATTGTGCTAAATGATATATTTTTCGCTATACATAGTAATATATATAACATTTTAAAGAGGGGTCATTTGACCCCACTGTGGTAGGAATAGGTATACATGAAGTATCGGTAGGTTTAGTGTTAATAAACTGATATGTAAAAAAATAATGAAAATTCACAGATAAAACTTTGTACAAATGAACGTCACACTCGAATCACTAACTGAAAGAATTTCAAACACGTATTAGTGACCTTTAAGAATTTTCGTAATTGCTTCGTGTTATACAATGTTCGTCTGTAGTCTATTTGAATTATTTCTATATTTTTCTAGAACTATTCTATGGTTATGAAATTGGTCGTTATTCGAAAATTACCGATTCAGATTCGAGTTTGAAGCAAAGAATCGAACCTAGTTTGAAAATTGATCAAAATTGTTTTTATTCGAGTTTATCAGTTTGAATTTTAGTGTAGGGTGACCCAGATGAGAATGAAGGAGAGTAAAGAATAGTAAATGATAATACGCAAGTAAATGTATGTATAAACTCTTCAGTTTTATGTGTGCTACCTATAGAATGTTATATAATTGTCAAAAAATCACAAACTGATTTTATTATGAAGATATAAATGATAAAATAAAATTTATGATATATATATATAAAACACAAATGTAGGCGTCACATTTGGATGACCCTATATATATATATATATATATATATATATATATATATATATATATATATATATATATATATATATATAGGGTCATCCAAATGTGACGCCTACATTTGTGTTTTATTAAAAAGAAACATAAGAAACTATACACATATTTCTTTTAAGTAAAACGAAAATCTAGGCGTCACATTTGGATGACCCTATAATATTAAAAAATAATAGTGATGTATAAAATGCATATTTTGAAATTTACAAAAGAAATTAATTGTATTTTTAACAATTTTTATAAATAATAGTTTTATGGAAAAAAATAAAAAATATACATATTAAAAATATTGAAATATAAAATTTGATTAAAAAAAATGTAATTTTGAAAATAAGAAAATAATTATCAAATCATATATATTTGGTTAATTTATAAAATGTGTTTGTTATTTTCTTATTATGAAATTATTTATTATTTAAAAATTATTTAATTTGATAATTAAAAAATATCGTATTTTCTTTCTTTTGATAACTAAAAATATTTTATTTTCAAAATTATTTTTTAACAGATTAGAAAATATAAAATCAGTTTTACATACTTAATGAGTTTATGAAATTTGTTGGTCTGTTTTATTTTCAATATGTGGCAATTTTATAAAATATAAAAATTGTAAATAGAAAAAAAGTTATATAATTTAACTAAATTTATTTTAGTTTCTTAAAAAAATTGAAAATATTTTTTTTGTAACTTATTTGTTGTTGACCCTTGTATAAAAAATCTAATATTTTTTTTGATAAAAATAAACATTGATGTGAATTTGTATTCTCTTGAATTATATAATATTTACTTAATGAATTTACGAAATTTGTTTATCTTTTTAGTTTTAATGTGTATCAAATTTTATAAAACATAAAAATTGAAAATGGAAAAATACTAAACATAATTGATTACTTTATTAACTGATATAATTAAATCATACATTTTAATTAAATTTATTTTAGTTTCTTGAAAAATTGAAAATATTTTTTCTGTAACTTATTTATTGTTAATCCTTGTATATAAATTCTAATATTTTTTTTTTGTATAAAAATAAACATTTTCACGAATTATTTATACCTAAAAGGTTTAAGAAATTTATTTATTTTTATATATTTTCAATATGTATAAATTTTTATAAAACATAAAAATTGAAAAATACTGAACATAATTGATTACTTTATTAATTGATATAATAAAATTGTATATTTTAATAAAATTTACTTTACTTTTTTAAAAAAATAAAATATTTTATTTTTATGAACTTATTTCTTGTTAATTCTTGTATACAAATTCTAATATTTTTTTTATAAAAATAAACATTGACGTGAATTTATATTTTCATGAATTAATAACTGTTTAAAACAATAACATCTTAATAATACAATCAAATTAAACATATTTATCCATAATTACATGCATGTACATCACGAAATTATTCTAATTGCTCAATTGATATGCAATACATATTTCATGTCAGAAAAACTGCATCGACCATGCACTTTATTGTCTTTTATCCGAATAATAAACGATCCATACAATTTCATATTCCCGAAATGGAAAAATGTACCGAGCCATAATCGATCACCATATCCTACACTTAAATAAAACAAATATCAAGTCCCCGTATTCATATTTATGTTTTCGCGACATACAACCAATTACATTAATATAAAAAAACGCTCGAACTTATTTCCTTCCGACAAATATAAAAAAGTACCAGTGATAGTTTTCTCATAAATCATTTGTCAGATGTTTGTACTTCAGCTTAAAAAAAATAAACGTTCAAAACCTTATCAACGTCATAACTCAACTGCACAGTTGAACGTTCAAACAGCGTTATTACTAATGTTTCGAATACTGGAAATTAATTACAAGTTTATTCTTGTTCGTCGACAAGGTGAGAATTTATACAAATTTGAAACAATACGGCTCATAAATATATTTATGTATATATGTGTTTTTGTAACGTTGTCGTATTATTTATTTATTTATTTTTTGTTGTTGAAAAGCGTTGTATTGATTTATTTGTTGGTTTTTGATTTATATGATGTGTTTCAATGAAAACAGAACGAGGAGGTGTTTAAGGGGAAGTCGAGTGCTTGATAAATTATCAAAATTATATACATGCATTTATATATATATATATATATATATATATATATATTCATAAATAAATATACATTTAATACCAAAAATATAATTTAGAATGTGTTTAAAGAAAATACACTCAGTATATAAGTTGAAAAATGTTACAATTGAATGAAAATTAAATGTATGAGAAGGAATATTTTTTAATTCTTTATGGTTTTATGTCAAATTGAATTTATATTTTTTTTTAAAGATTTACCGAATTTAACTGAAATTCAATTGGTGATATATTAGTATTTTTATTATTTATATCCAAGTCACTATTTTTAAAATATTAGCTTTATTTGTTGGTTTGAGTAATGTTTTTTTACATCATTTTCTATTTTGATAAGTTGATTTTAAAGATAAAAAATGTCGTTTAGATTTTATATGAAATATAATTTGATAATATTTAATATTAATATTTTTTATACATAAATGTAATAATAATAAGTTTTCTTAGGATTGTATGTATGGTGGTAAGAGGTAAAGGATATCATAACTGATATTTTATGATATCCTTGGAGTTATTTTTAAAGATAAAAAAATGTCGTTTAGATTTTATATGAAATATAATTTGATAATATTTAATATTAATATTTTTTACACATAAATGTAATAATAATAAGTTTTCTTAGGATTGTATGTATGGTGGTAAGAGGTAAAGGATATCATAACTGATATTTTAAGATATCCTTGAAGTTAAATTTTATTTTTAGATCCAAATCACAATTTTGTTAAAATTATTGTAGTTTTATTTTTTGATCTGAATATATTTTTTTTGTATCCTTTTAAAAGCTGATTTTAGAAATAAAAAAAATAACATTTAATAATATTCAATATTAAGGAATTTTTATATATAAACATAATAATATTTTTTAGGATTTCAAAGTATGGTGTAAGGGTTTATATTTTGAAACTATTTGAGATATTTTATTTGAAATTGTATTTTTAATTTTAATTTTTTGTTCTTATTTTATATGTTTAATTTATCATATTTAATTACAAAAAATATATTTCTAATCCAACTATTGATATTTATTACAAAAACCATTATTCTTTAAATAAATAATTTCATATCAGATCGAAAAAAACGTTTTGAAAAATAAACACTTTATCAAATACCTGTGCAGTAACAACAATCAACAATTTTATTTTATACAATACATCTGAGTATATATCATACAATTAGCGACATTTACTGCTTTATTTAATAATAGTGTATGAAGGTATAGAGAAACAGTAAAAGCGAATAATTGTAACACAAAGATAAAATAATGTTATTGTTTTCACGTGTAGTCGACCCGAAGAAATAAAGTATATGATGTCGGAAGATTCCCTCGGGTTTTTAGGACAATAATTTGAATTATGAAACGTGCAGGTATATAATAGGCTTAAATTTAATTTTAAAATAATTATGCATATAAATGTGCACCCTTTTTATATATAAATACATATATGTAGACATATATATATATATATATATATATATATATATATATATATATATATATATTTGTATGTGTATGAAAAATATAGACACCATATTAAAGATAACATTTTGATCCGAGTTTATTGCGTTTTCATTGGGGTACGGATATAAAATTAAACGAAATTACACTTTGATTTGAATCTAGAAGAAGTAGACGGTATTCATTGAAAAGAAACGATTGTGAGTAACTAGATTCATCCTTGTGCATCTAGTCGATGTCTGCATGTGCATTGATCATGGTAATTTATTTTGACAAGACGATGACTATATGAGATGATGATCAAAGCGAAGCAAAGCAAGGATATATTATGGAGACCGTGAACAACGGAAGTGATCAACGTTGTAACGTCACCGTAGCAGCAATCATACCACACCTTGTTATAATAAAACTGGTATACACGTGAATTGTTTTATTTATAGGGAACTCACGTCAGAAATGATTTAATAGCTATTTTATTTGTAGATAGGAAATTTTATTTTTAGAAAATATTTTTTCTTTTGTAAGATATTACCTTTGAAATAAAAATCCCTAATTATATTTTTTTAAACTAAATTAAACAAATTGTTTTAATAAAAAAATGTATTATAATTAGTTTATTGCTTCAATCAAAATTTCAGTTTTTAAAAAATTATCACAGAAATAAATTAATAATTCAAAAATAAATCTGATTTATTCTTCTAAATTACACAGTATTTGTCTATCGAGTCTAATTACGATTTAAATTGCTGTTTACAAATTTATCTTGGTATTTTAGGAACAGTATTTAAAACTATAGTTAGAAAATAATAATTTTATATTCTGGGATAGATATTTGTATAGTTTGATATAGATAAATATTTTTTTCCTAATTTTCTGAATTTCTAAAAAAGTGAAAATAATCAAAAATTGAATTTAGGTTACCAAAATCGTATTTTTTATAAATTAAGGTTATTTTTACTGGAAAATTATTATTTTTTAATCAAGTAATTTATTCGAAATAAAAAAGATCAATTTAAAGCGAATTTTAAAATTTTCAATTTTTGACCTCAAAAAAACCACGACCTATAGTATGGAAAAATTCATGAAAAATCGAAGTTTTTAAAAATCGATTTTTTTTATCTAAAATTAATAATTGGCTATGAAATAATATAAAACAGTGATTAAAATCGTATTTTTAAACGTATAATGAATTTTATTAACGAAAATCCTGATTTAGTCAATCAATCAGTGACTTACTAAATCACTATTTATTTTTTCTAACAAATTCTTCTACTACAGTTTTTCAATTTTTTGACTAAAAATGTTTATTTATAGTAAAACTATACATTTGAAATCAAAATGTAATCTTTATGCTATTAAAAAAATTTTTTTTTGAATTTTTAAGTTTCAAGCAAAAATGAAAAAATATCAAAAATTAATATTCGTTGATAAAAATTTTATTTTCCAGAAATGAATATTATTTTTACCTGAAAATGATTACTTTCTACCAAAATAACCGATTTACAATAAAAAATATTGACTCGAAATGAATTTTAAAATTTTCAATTTTTGACCTCAAAAAAACCACGACCTATAGTATGGAAAAATTCATGAAAAATCAACATTTTAAAAAATCGACTTTTTTCATTTAGAATTATTAATTGACTATGAAATAATATAAAACAATGATTAAAAACACATTTTTGAATGTAGAATGAATTTTATTAACGAAAATCTTGATTTAGACAATCAATCAGTGATTTACTCAATAAATCACTATTTATTTTTTCTATCAAGTTTTTCTACAACAAAATTTTAATATATTGATTGAAAATGATTATTTGTAGTAGAACTATGTAATTTAAATCAAAATATAACATTTATATTAATACAAATTATTTTTTTTCGAAATTTTGAATTTCGAGTAAACATGAGAAAATATCAAAAATTAATTTTCGCTTATAAAAAATCTATTTTCTACAAATGAATATTATTTTTGCCGGAAAATGATTAGTTTCTACTAAAATAATCGATTTATAACAAAAAATGGTGATTCCTAATGAATTTTAAAATTTTCAATTTTTGACCTCAAAAAAACCACGACCTATAGTATGGAAAATTTCACAAAAAATCAACTTTTTCAAAAATTGAATTTTTTGCTCTAAAATCAAACATTGGACATAAAATGACGTATAACAATGATTAAAATTACATTTCTAATGATAGATCATATTTTATTTACAGAAATCAGTCTAAAAATCCACCTAAAACCCTCGTTTTTAATCAAAATGAAAAATTATCATTTTTTCAAATTTTGAACGAATTCCATAATTTAAATATCAAATTTTATTACTGACTATAATTATATTCAATCAAATTATGTGTTTTAAATCAATAATTTATAATTTTATACAGAGAAATTATTTTTTTGAATTTTTGAAATTGCAGTAAAAATAAGAAAAAATGATAAAATGTCATTTTTCAGTTACTGAAATCGTATTTTCTATTAATTAACATTATTTTTGATTAGAAATGACTATTTTTCACTAAGATAATCGATTTATAACAAAAAATGTTGATTCCTAATGGATTTTAAAATTTTCAATTTTTCACCTCAAAAAAACCACGACCTATAGTATGGAAAATTTCATGAAAAATTAAAGTTTTCAGAAATCGATTTTTTTCATCTTAAATCAAAGATTGCATACGAAACGAAGTAAATTAATGATTAAAGTTGAATTTTTGAACACAAAACAGATTTTATTGAAAAAATTGATTTAATTAATCAATGGAAAATTATTTTCATTTTAAATAAACTGTTTCTACAAAAAATTCTAATTATTTAATTGAAATTATTTATTAGGTCTTCATATCTGATAACATTATTCAAAAAAATGTTATATCTTGATAAGACAATTCATATAATAATTTATATTCGCTAGGAAGGAATTTTACTCTTGAATTTTTGAACATTTCTGTATAATTATGTTATAAAAAGTATTATAATAATATATATTGATTTTATTTATTGAGGAATGTATATCTGCAATTTTTTAAAATCCCCTGTTTTTATTTTTTTCAATAATTTTTTTTAAAATAAAATCATTGATTGTTGTTAAATAACAGAAAATAAATATATAATTGAAATATATTTTGGTATAGACTAAAAAAAATAAGAAAAGATTAGAAAAAAGAGTTTAAATTATTTGAGTAAATAAGCAATTTTTTATAAATACGTAAAACTAATTTTTGTATAAATGATGGGTAGAAATTTTGCAATTTCTCGATACAAAATCCAAATAAAACCCAAATACCAAGAAAATAAATAACAGAAATATAAAAGATAATTGAAAAATAGAATCAGTGATAATATATAGATTAATATTCGATATTTGTTCGATATTGTAAAAAAATATACCGATACCAAGACTATATAATAAAATCGGTTCATTCGACAACGACAAACAATCAACCATTGCAGTGTAATGGATTACTTGGTCAGTTACCGTAGCCATCAGCAATCATTATCAAGGTTTCCTAATTGCACCAGCCTGTTGATTGTTTGGAAAACATTACATTGTAAATACACAATTTATCAAAGGTGTGGCGTGCAGTTTACTTTAAATTAACTTACATATCTGTGTGTTTATGATGCAAAATTCAACAATGCCAATATGTCATGGTTTCGTACAATGTATATCTAATGTTGAAGTATTATATATACGCAAATATATACATATGTACATATATATATATATATATATATATATATATATATATATATATAAATTAGTATGTGTAAGGGATGTATGTGATTGACTTCCATCTCCATTCCTCAATTACTCATTGCACACATACACTGTGTACTGGTTTGATTTGTTGAATTATTTGCAAATGTATAACATATATTTTAATTGACGACAAGAGACAATTGTTTCAACAACCGGTGAGAGAGGCATTAGTAAACTCTGATTATACATGTCAACCCCCATCAGGTTTGCGTGAATCGCATAAATTAGTGAACAGTGATTAGTTGCAGCCCTTAACAGAGATATATGAATAGTCGTTTTGTACCAGAAACAGAGTTATGATTTTTAAATAATGAAAGAACGGTTTTATTGTATAAATTTCGGTTATAAAATATGATAAACCAAATATTCATATCATTCTTCAAACACAAATTGATTTTGTATGAAGAAAATCATGATTTGAATAATAAAAAAGCGTTATTTTTATTTTTTAAGGTTTAATTTATATCTCTTTTGATTAAAACATTTATGTAAAATAGAATAAAAAAAATATATTATGGTAAAGAAAAATATCAGTTTTAGATTTTTTTAATTCTGAAAAAAATGAAATTTCTAAAAAATTATGTTGATTTTTAACCTTCAATATCCAATATTGGGATATTTTTGTATTTCAATTTTCATTGAATATAAGAAATTAAAACAATACTAATATAATTAATAAAATCATGAACTATAAAAATACCCCATGTTGGATGGCTTGGGTTAAAATCGTATTTTCTAATAACAAATGTTAATTTTATTAGAAATTATTTTTTTTTATTTTTAGTGATAATTTGGAATTATGTCGAATTTTCAAATTATCAATTTTTTATTTTCAAAAAATGAACAACGTATATAAAATGTTATAAAAAACAACTGGTTCAATTTTTTTATTTAAAATCAAAAATTGGTTATAAAATAAAAATAATTAATGATTAAAATTGCATTTGAAAACGAAAAAATATTTTATTTAGAGAAAACCGTACTTTTTTTAATCAATTATTGTTTAATTAAAAAAATCACTATTTGTATTTTTGAATATTTTTTCTGTAGAAAATCTCTTTCTCTCTCTCTCTCTCTCTCTCTCTATATATATATATATATATATATATATATATATGTATGTAAATTATATGAAATAAAAAATGATCGACTTGAGCTTTAAAGACGCTATTCTAAAGTTTTTAATCCCAAACAACATTCGATGTTTTTGTCAAAAAGTACAGATTATCAAAGTGAAAAATTGTTTCATAAAGTATTATCAACGATGTCAAAATCTTGTTCTTTTGAGTACTTGTTAACGCCGACAAATTATCCGTTGCTAAAAAACAGGAGAGTGGAAAAAAAATTCATAAAAAGCATTCGAGAAGCAACCCATCATCGTCCACACATCCACATATGCGCAACCTTTTTTGATAAAATAGAAATGACGGATTTAGAGATGATAGAAACCTTGAAGGGTGTCATCCCATCGGCGAATGGCCACACGCACCCTTCTGTGAAGAACTGATTGACGAGGGTAGAGATTCAGTTGAACGACTTTGTCCGAATCACATTCAAATTGAGCCCGTGGGCGCAAACTCCGACGAAAATTTCATGTCAGTGTATCGAATGGACACATGTGCGGTAAGGTATCCTTTACGGTGTGTATTCATTTCCGTTCTGTTCGATGACGACGATACCCATAATAGAGGCGACGTTCTACCGATTTTTCAATTAGACGAAAACTTGCGAACAACGTTACAACTTTAAATGAAGTACAACGGACGATCGACGGCTGAATGTCGGTCGTTAACACATGTTTGCAAGTTTTACAGTCGCGGTTAACATTTTTGCTGTTCGAGTATAACTTCGGTTCACTGTCGACTAAATTAACTAGCCTTTTTTCTTTTTACTGTTTTGTTGTTGTCGTTTGTACAGCAGACACTATTTATACCATTCTTCAACAACTAGCATGTTTTTATAGGTACTTAAACTGCTGTCGAATTTTTAACACCGGTTAAAGCAAAGATCAACACTTGAACATAGTTCTTTTAATATAGTACACTGATGAGTAGTTTTTTTTCACTAAGAACTCATTTCAGAAAGTTGAAAATTTACGAGCTATGAAAAACATGAAATCATCAGTCATACACACACACACCTAATATATATATATATATATATATGTATGTATATAAAGAGAGAGAGAGAGAGAGAAATATATAGATAGATAGACATACAGATAAAAAGATATATATGTAGACAGTTTAAATAATTATAAATATTAAATAAATGCTACATATTTTTTTAAAAAAACCATGATATTTGTTATTTTTAAAAGATTTTTTTTATTAAAAGCATATGAAAAAATAGATACAAAAATATATCTCTCAACTTTTCAAAAAATCAGTATAGTATTTTTTTCCTAATAACTTTTTTAATTTTTATGATAAAATTATTTGACAGTTATTAAATATTAAAAAAATATTATATTTAAAATAATCTGAATATATTCAATTAAAATTAAAAAATAATTAAAATAAATATAGGCTCATCCAAATTTGATTGCTAGATTTGTGTTTTATTAAATAGAAACATGTCTTTTTAATAAAAAACAAATCTAGGCGTCACATTTGGATGACCCTATAATTAAATTACTTAAGTGAATAGATAATTTTTTTTATAAACAAGATGTATTTAAAAAACAGAAACAATAACAATTTTAAAATATAAAATGTCAGTCTGAAATAAATAGACTAAGCCCTCCAAAAAAAAATAAAACCATTTTTTTTTTAATAATTCTTTCACGAAAAATGTTAACAACTTCCTTACAACTTAATCCAAAAAAACGTTCGATTGAAAAACAATATTTTTTTTTACATTTTATCCTAAATTCTTGATCGTAATTTTCTTTGTCGAACAAAACTGTTTATTCGAATAAAAAGCTGATATGTAATCGAGCACGCATTTTTAATAACATTAAATGTACAGCACACACTCGACTAGAATATTGAATCACAATTTCACATTGGATTAACAATTTTCAAATTGACTGTATCATAAAGTTCAGTAATAATATCTCTTCAGAGCAGCTTTAATGCTTAACGGCGATCGTATCGAATTAACGACAAAATGTGTTCAACGATCAAATATTACACGGTTTTAGTGACTTTTGTAACGGAAATAGTATGTTTCGTATTATAGAAGACCATTAATCTTATAAGTACTTTGTTTAATGTCCAAGTTTATTTATACACAATTTTATGTATATATATATATATATATATATATATATATATATATATATATATAATCTGAATCAATGGACATGGAAATCTGTAGGAAAGGCCTTTATTATACAGTGGGTATAAAGAGGATATATATATATATATTTATATATAAATATATATATATATAATTATATATATATACACATCATTATAAGCCTTTCTCTATCCACTATTGCATGAAGGTTTCTATTTCAAAAATTTTCCACTTCAACCGATTCAATGTTCTTTTCTTTCAGTTTATTCTGAAAAAAATTCTTATATCTCTTCCATCTATCTATGATTTTTTCCCGGGTCCTCTTATATATCTAGGTTTATATATATATATATATATATATATATATATATATATAGAGAGAGAGAGAGAGAGAGAGAGAGAGAGAGAGAGTCTCAAATAAGATTGAAGGATAGTAACAAATAGTAAATAATAATAAGCAACTAAGTGTATGTCTAAATCCTTAAGACTCATTTGGTCACTTATATAAGTAAACTTTAGAAATGGGCTTGTGAATTGCTCTCCACGATTGAGTGATTTAAAGCCTCTGGATTTTTTTTTTTGAGATATCTAAAGTCTCTGGTTTATATTGAAAACCAGCAACTATTGAGGCATTAGAAGCCAACATAACTCGTGTTATTGCGATCATAAGGCCACAATTGATTGGAAATTTGACCAAAAATTGGACTGACAGAATATGGCATGTTGGAGGTGTACATATGTTCAAAATCATTTTTGAATATTAATGCCATAAAATGATCTTTCGAGTAATACTAAATAAATGGTCATCCGGTTAATTAGTATGTGTTTTATATCAATTTAAAGTTCTATCACTCTTAAAAAAAATATATACATAATAGAATTTCTATTATTGTATTGTGTTTTGAAAATAAAATTGCTATTTGAAATGAAGAGAATTTTCAACAGATTTACAGGAAGATATAATGTATCAAAAATTTATACTAATAAAGAAAATATTTATAGGTTTTATTATTTTATATGAACATAATTATAAATTATTTATATATAATTACCAATGCCAATATTTTATATAATTCTAAATTATCAAAAAATGTAAATTTAAAAAATGGATTATTAATTTTTTCATTAATACATTTGTCTAACGATTTGGAGATTTTTGAAGTTCAAAAATTTCTAAATTGATAAAACAAATTTTAAAAGAAAAGCTAGTCATTGAAGTATTATTAAATTTTGTAAAATTAAAAAATCTGTAATTTAATTATAAGTTTAGTAGATAAATTGTAATTCAATTATAAGTTTATTTTAGTTTACCAGGGGGTCCTACCCCCTACTTGCTTTGCTCGTCGACCCTTGAATTTACTTCTATTTAACAATGTAAATAAGTTATGAAAAATAAAATGTTTGGAAAGCTATATTAATGCTTTTTTGTAGATGATGTTTATTTATTTAAATATATATATATATATATATATATATATATATATATATATATATATAATAGCAATATAATAAATATTTATTTTGTACGAAAAATCTGCCTGAAAATAAATCTTTTCTTCATTTTTTCATTAATTTCAATATTTCACAAAATTTGTACTTCCGTAATTCTCGGAAAATTTCAGGAAAATGAAATTTTCCATTAACGCGGAGGCGGAGGTGAGGCCTTACTTTTTTTTAAATAAAATTATATATATATATATATATATATATATATATATATATATATATGATAATACTCAATATGAAATTGATTTAAAAATACAAGACAAGCGTTCATAAAAAACATCTGTATTGTAATGATAATTTGAAATTATTTACATCGCCACGTAAGAGCCTTACATAATACGATTGATAAGATTATGTTGTTCAATAGACCGTCCTATATTTCATCGTGAAAACGCATCGATAACAAGACTCGTTTTTTTCCAACTCGTCTTTCTCTTCTTTTTTCCGAAAGCATCGATGAATCTAACCGGATTATGGTTCATGCAGTAGAGGTCGCAACTGGCCGCGAGAAAAAGAAACTAATGTGCTATGAAGGGGGGTTTTTCAACCATCGGCGCCACGAGTCGACGCGCGATACGAGACAGGGGGGAGACGTGAATAAGTGAAGCCAAAGAGAAACGTCAAATTTCCGATTGCTTTTTGATCTGATCACAACATATTCGAGAAATGCAATTTATAATACAGAGAAGATAAAAAGATTTGATTTCGATACTTGAATTCGCCGCGATAAGATTTTCTTTTAGTGATCTCTTTTTCGTATTGATATGATATTTTCACAGCGTGATTAAGGGTTTGAGAGACTTGTCGATCGGTCGGACAGTTGACGGCGACGTCGACATGGTCTTCGGGACGATTTCAAATGAATTCCGAAATAAAAAGCAGAGACCGAACGACGGAGGTTCTTTTAATATAGGTTTAACACGACATATATATATATATATATATATATATATATATATATATATATATATATATATAAGATACATTATAAGATTTATGTTATTTTTTATTACATCAATCATAAAAATTCTCGAGAGAAAATACGAAAACATCTTAAAATGATTCATTTACAAGTTACAAACAAAAATAAAAAAGTTACGAATTTCTAATGAAACCAAATGAATTAAATTTTTATTATATGAAATTCTAATTATTTGCCTTATTGAGACATCCATGGTTCTAATTTATTTATTTTTTATGATATTTTCAGGTAGCAATTTAGAAACTACTTAAAAATTATATTAGATGATTTTATCAGTAGTATATAAATGATTTTTCTGAATAATTTTTCTTTTTGTTTGTTTGTATAAAGTTGAAATTTATTTCTTAATTAGAGTGGAAATTAACGATTTTTATTTTTATATTTTTTGAAAAATTGATTTTAAATTCAGATTTTAAGTTAAAATAAAATTCAAAAATTAAATATATATATATATATATATAAATATATATAGGATGGCCTAAATGAAACTGAAGAGTTTAGAGAAATATTTTCTTGTTTATTATCTTTACTAACATTCAGTCTTATTCAGGTCACTCTATATAATACATAACAAAAATAAAAATATATCTAAAAAAAATTTTAGAATATAAATTGAGTATAAAAAGAATAACAACTTGGTGTTATAACAACAATTAAAAAAATATATTTTTTAAATGAGTACATAGGAATTTAATTAAAAGGATAAAAATTATATTTATTTTTAGTTCGAATATAACAAAGTAATTAGGGTTGTTAAAGGTTTTTTTTGTATGAAAATAAATAATACTTAAAAATTATTTGAAAACTTTTGTACTGTAACTATAAAATATTGTATATTAAATTAAATATTTGTGACAAACAAATAATATTTGTAATTAAGTAATATACACAATTTGTAAGCTGAATATTAATTATTTATTTTAAATTTGGAAAACCGAATATATAACAATATTATTTAATTTTATATATCAAATGATACACATACAAACACAAACATATATATATATATATATATATATATATATATATATATATATATATATATATTTGAAATCTATACAGAAAAATAAAACAAATAGACTCAAAAATATAATAATTGCTATAGAAAACGTCAAAATAAACAGAGAAATATTAATGGTTTCTCTAAATACAATTGAATGATATTTTAATAAAATTTCTACATTATTAAGGTTTTAAGTATTTTTTGATCATAAACAGGAAAAAAATTTAATTAAATAACGAAAGTAAAAGAATGAAATAATAATAGAAAAAGAATAATTCGCAGAAACTCAAAGCTAAATTTTAATTATAACTGAATTATTTGATATTTTACAAATAAAACATGATGAAAGGTAAATATAATATAATTTAATAATGTGATAATGAAAATAATATATATATAATCTTTCTATTTAAATAATAATGATGATCTACCTCCACCTTTGCATGAATGTGAAAATTTCGTTTCCGAATTATTTCAATGAATTACCGAAGTATAAATTTTATAAAATATTGAAATTAGCAAAAAAATGGATTTTTAGGTAGATTTTTCGGTTAAAATAAATTTTAATTGTATTGCTGTTATTATTATATCGTCCACATAGAAGCATTAACGTAGCTTTTTAAACGTTTGATTTTTCATAATTTATTTACATTGATAAATAGAGCACATTCGAGGGTTGACAAACGAAACGAATAGGAGGCAGAGTCTCCTGGTAATATAGACATAGGAATGTTTATAATTTATGCCTAGAAATAAAACAGATTCAAAACTATGCTATTTGTAATCACCAAAGAGAAAAATTGATGACTATTTTGTAATGAAATGATTTTTTATATAAAAATAAGTAATATTTGAATACAATTTTTATATGACTAAGATTTTAGATATTTTTCTACCCTAAGTAGAAAATTACTTTACATTAAGTAATAAATTTATAAAAATTAAATTATAATAGTAATAAAGTAATAGTCAAGTACTGAATTTCAATTATAAATTACAATGACTATTTCATAATGATTTTAGTTAATGATAAAGATAATAAATAATGATTTTTGATATAAAAGTAAGTAATATTTGAATATAATTTTTATATAACTGAGATATTAGATATTTTTCTATCCTAAATAGAAAATTACTTTACATTATTAATAAATTTTTAAAAAATAAATTATCATAGTAATACAGTAAAGCTCAGATACTAAATTTCAATTATAAATTATTTATTAAAAAATTGATAAAACGAAATATTTAACTATACTATTAATTTTTTTTACTAATACTTTTTTTTAATAAATATAGGTATATGTTAGGTATATATACAGATGTGTGTATAAGAAAATTAAACTTTCGTTGGTGATTAACAAGTCAAATCTGTACAACTTAATATTCAGTACATGTCGACGAGTTATTTACATACGATTAAAAAGAACACCCTAATCATTTAAAAATACATGTGGCGACAACAACGTTCCATAAAAGCGAACTCCGATACTATATTATGGACATACGGGAGGGCGGTTCCATGCTTACACCAGTGATTGAAGTACACACTGTTCCGGTACATACATACACAATTGAATATATACATACATGCATATATATATATATATATATATATATATATATATATAGGTGTGTATGTATGTATGAATGTGTGTATGTGCATGCAGGTTACACCGATTTTATTACAACGTGAATGTGTTTGTTTGCATTTTTTGTGTACTTGTATGTGTATGGAATATTACACGTTCATTCTCCCTATTTTCATCACATCGCTAACTTTATAAAACATGACATTGAAGCCTCTATTTCGTTTTTTATTATTATATTGTCGACCGCGAGTATTATTGACAGTTTAGTGAACATTAAGGTAACCGTACTCAAACGATGCAATGAATATATTTATCGAATTTCAACACACATATGTTTTACATACAACAATTATCTGCATGAATATTTTGTAAATAATAGAAAATTGGTTAATAGACTTTATAACATTTCCATTGTCCTATATATTTTTAAAAAAATACTAATTAACATTTTTCAATTGTCGGAAAACATTAATTGGTTTGGAAATAATTGAAATGGAATTATACAATTATTTATGATTTTCAAAAATATTTTTCAAATAAAAAAGAATTTATTTAAAATTGTATTTGATTTCGAGTGAAATCACTTAAATTAACACTTAGATTTTATTTACGTGTAACACGATTCGAAGAGAAAAATCTGAAGAAAAGGTCGTCTATAAATCACCAGATTTATCTATAAAAGTACGTCTAACAAAAATACAAAATCATTAAAGCTCTTGCTCGGTCGTAGTACTGTAAAAAATTTGAAAGCTACATATCTTAAAGCTGTGCAACGATGATACCGAGAACATCAACTCCTCCAAAAGCCTCGCATCAAAAGGAGCTTTTCCGACACGGCGAAATGGAATAAAGTTCATATAGTGAATTTGATTCGCTAGAGCTTTTATAAAATAGGTATATGGATGTTCGCAGACTAAAATTGGACTGGCACATTGGTGCTGCTGCCGATGCTGATCACAATAAATGACCTCCTTTTATTTTCTTTTCAGGTGTCACGAATATTACAGAAGAAAATATATAATAGGATCGGTTATCCGTTCTCACATGTTTGGATAATAAGAGGAAGATTTGTGGAATTTTTTAATTTAGAAAATTATTTAAAAAAAAACATTCATGAATAGAATTCTATTAAAATTACGTTTTTTTAACACCACTAATTATTAAAAAAAATTCAACTAAAATATTTTTAACAAAAAAAAAATTACATAGAGGAAGAATATTTATGAATCTGCATATAACGTTTATGTTAATTATTAAAATGTTATAAAGAACGCTACTTGGAAACTATCTTCGTTTTAGTTTACCAACAATAAACGACGCAGATCGAAAAACACACAGCGAACGCAAAAGAGGGTAACTAACTAAGTATACACACACACTGTTGGTGTTCTGTGTAATCCGAGTAGCGAGTTTAAAATTCATACCTACTTCACAAGGATGGATGATTAGTGCGGGCGGGCGATGATCACTAAATGGGGGTTCATTGTGCGTGTAAGTTTTATACAACAAAGGAAACAAACATAACTTAAAAAGGTTAACTTGTTTAAGAGATAGCGTAAAAGGGTCAAAAACTCTGTAATAGATTCTGACGAGGAGCTGCGTTCCTCTTTGGAATATTTAATATCAATTGTCGTATAACAATTTATATAAGCATTAGCGATTATATGAATTATTAATTTATAGTTTATAGTGAATTAGAATAATCATCAGTTTTAGTCTGTGAGTATAAAAAGAGATTTCTGGAAGCAAAATGGTAATAGTATAAATCATTAGAAGAAGATAATCATAGAAAGGAATTGTTAATCGACAAAAAATGATCAATAATCAAATTTTTCAAATGTTATAACAATTTATTTTAATAAGGGTTTATTTGAGCATTTTTGGGCCTTAAAATTGAAATCTATAGATTAAAGTTTGATGGATTATTTATTATAGTAAACATTTTTTTTGATTATCAAGGAATATTTTTGGTTTTCAATAATAAATATATTTCCAATCTGACTTTTACTTCTTAACACATACATGTATATAAAGTTGTAATAAATATTTATTCTTCACTTCAAAAAAGTTCATTTAGAAAATCATAGAATTTTTCTTTACAGAAAAAAATTTTTAGGAGTTTTTTTGGAATTATTCGATTATTTTTAATAATAAAATGGATTTAATATTTCTGATATAAAGATATGAGTGTTTTTTTACCAAATAAATTTATTGTTTAGTTAATTAAGAGAATGGCGTTATAAATCTTTTTTAAAATGTTGTTATCTCTCTCTATTTTCTGGTATAAATAATTTAGATCAAATTTTTATATTTAATTTTATATAGGATGATCCACATAAGACTGAAGGGTAATAAATGTAACAAAGTAAATATATGTCTAAACATTTTAGTCTCATCTAGGTCTCTCTCTCTCTCTCTCTCTCTCTATATATATATATATATATATATGAATTTTCAAACAGATACAAAATTGATATAAATTAAATTATTTTTTTTTCAATTCATGCTGAAAATCACTATGAATAAGTTAATAGTATAAATTAAAGAATATTTAGAAAGAAAAATGAATTAAAATATTTTCATGATGATGTGATGAAGTTAATAGGAAATCCATGGAGTTGTTGCAATGAAGTTACTGGTATTAAATTTACAAAAGTGAAGGATGTAATCAATCTACAGCTGTTTATTAAAACATTAAAAATAGAATGTTCTTCTATCCGTACAACAAATTCAATATCTAGAAAATATATGTTAACCGAATAGAACAAATAATAAAAATGTTTGTGTCTATCGATAGTACCCGTCACTCGAAACACATTTTCAAATAACTTACAAGCGTACAAGTGTGTGGATAAATGTTAGTAAGGAAGATTATTTATTTTCAAATACCTTCAAAGAGGTAAATACATAGTATGAAAGCCGTGTAGGTCTGGAATGAAATCGTATCAGGAGACATGAAGTACGTTTCTGCTCTACCTTATTTTCTTCTTGTTCATTTCGCCCGGCTTGTTTTTCTTTCAAAGCGTTGGTCCATCGAGTCTTGACATCGAGTGCTCTCTCGGCCGTCGAATAAAGGTTTCCAATACATCTTGATCGTTAGCAACGAACGCTTTATTATATAACTGGGATAAGAAGTGTTAGTGACGTCGAAATCATGGCTCTGATACAAAATCTGCTCAAATTAAGATTTGTGACGGCCAGGATTGATGGCCATATATTTTTTTTGGATAATATTGTGTTATTACTACTCTGACGATTTATTTTTTGTAAATTGGTTCTTAAACGATTTTTTTTAATTTTTATAAAATTTATCTCTCGAAAAAATATTTATTTAAATGAAACACATCCGCATGTCAATTTTGAACAATATTCATAAAACAATAACATAAATATAATAAAAGCTTTCCATGCTATTTATCTGCTCGATATTCGCGAACCGTTGCACGCAAAACTGTGAATGAATGGTTGAGAAAAGACGTTGAATACTAATACGTTTCGAGTTTGTGGGACGTAAAACAGGTGCAGGTTAGGCAATGAAAATAAAAAGTCAAACGGTCCCTTCACAACTGTACGGATTATACAAGTGTCCGGAGACGAATTCGTCGCAAATAAATACATTAAATATTAATAAACGTCGGAGTAGTTTTTTTCATTCTTTCCTTAAACATGATAGAATATCCGTGATGTGGAAAAAGTGTCGGAAATTATTTTTCTCGTTGGTGTAGTTTATGAAAGCAGATGTCTCGTCTTATTATTTTTATTCAGAACTACTTTTTTAGAAGGTTTAATCTGTATATAAAAATAATATTGAAATAAAAAAATATACAAAAAATCGAGTTAAAGAAGAAAAAAATATTAATCTTTTTTATAGTTTCATACAAAAAATCTTAGTAGTTCACTGGAATATTTTTTTTATAAATATTAATTTGTTGACTATATAGAATTATTGATTAGATGTTTCTGTTAAATAAATACTAGATGATTGGAAGAAATTCAGTAATATATTTTTAATTACAAATAAAATTACAATAATTTGTTTGCATGTTAAATAAGGGTTCTAATTTTTGAATAATTTTTATTTAATTAAATGTTATTCTTTTTTAATCTGATTTTAAAAATCATTATTGAAAAAGATAGTGATTTAAAAATATAATAATAAGAAGATTCCAATGAAAAAATTTTTTCACTAACCTACTTTTTGTAATTTTCTAATTAACTTATTTAGAGCACTAAAAATAAATAAATAATCTCATATTTCATTTTAAAAATATCAACATTGTAAAATAGTTTTATTT
This sequence comes from Neoneuromus ignobilis, assembly GCA_029203775.1. Classification (NCBI taxonomy): domain Eukaryota; kingdom Metazoa; phylum Arthropoda; class Insecta; order Megaloptera; family Corydalidae; genus Neoneuromus; species Neoneuromus ignobilis. Next base: position 7,530,940 of record CP092091.1, on the reverse strand, counting down.
TTTTATCAAAAATTAGTTAATTTTCAAGTTTTAAAAATAAATGTGTAACAGAAATTTTTTTGCAGAAGAATTACACATGAAAGCGAATTAAACAATTATATATTTTTTTATTTCTCAATAAATCCTAACTTTTTTCTCTCTAACTTTTATTTTTTAACACATACATGTATATAAAGTTGTAAAAAATATTTTTTCTTCACTTTAAAAAATTCATTTAGAACACAACTGAGTTTTTCTTTACAACAAAATTTTCTGGGAGTTTTTTTTTTGAAACTGATTATTTTTTGATACAAAAATGGATTTAATATTTCTGATAAGATAAAGATATGATGTTTTTTTTATCAAACAGATTTATTGTTCAATTTAATTAAAATAAAAGCGTTATCAATCCTTTTTTAATGTTGTTATCTCGCTCTATTTTCTAGTATAAATAATTTTTATAATATTTAATTTTAATTGTTTATCATCCAGTTATTAACGTGGAATCATTTCTAAAATATATTTTATATTAAAATAAAATAACATTTTATTGAAAATGTTATTGTTTTCAAAAGAACCGAATAATCTTTTTAACAATTGTAAAATAATTGTTAAAACCATTCGCTAAACATCGATAAGATGTGTAAACAGAGTTTCGAACATTTGATCTATTGATCACCGACCGCCCGTTCGTCCGTATCGAAAAAAACATCACGTTACGAATCAAATAGAGGCTATATCATTCCCAACAATATATATTGTTCTCGGTTTTGCAGAAAGCTCTTAACGCTGTTGAAGTTCGCGAACATCACCCGCAGGAATTCGGATGACAAATGTTCTTGTAGACATATTTTTTCTGGTGTCTCTGTCAATATAAACTAAAATAGATGAAAAACCAATCTCATATTGCCACGAGGTACTGGTATTTCCTACTAGTGAATTTTCTATTGTCATCATTGTCAATAATCTAACTCGTACGATGTTAACAATATAGAAGAAGACATAAATATACTCACAATGACGTCGAACTATATGAAGTTCTCTATCGAAAACGTTCAGTATTTATATATATATATATATATATATATATATATATATATATATATATATATAAAGAAAAATAAGCAACAATTGTGTAATATTAAGAACGATAGAGAACGTTGTCATGTGGAGTATTTTTCGCGTTTTCTATTATATTTGAAGATTTCATATAGCCGGGTTTCAGTTATATAGCAACAGTCATAACCGAATAAGCCAATATCTTGTAACGAGACTTCTGAAAGCACAAAAATAAGATCATCTATTTCTATTCTATATCAAAAGAAATAGAAAATGTAATAAATCGATGAATCGCTTTATTTCTTGATACAAACGAGCACTCAACAACGATATACACCATTTAATATATATATATATATATATATATATATATATATATATATATTATATAATTGTATCTGTGAGGAGTATTTCTAATCTCTTATACGTTCGTTATATTCGGTAGAAATAAAAAAAGGTTTGACGTTTATTAAATTGAACAATTGTGTTCAAATTTTGAAATATCTCTGAGAAATTCTGAAAAATTGTATACAGTATATACGATTAAAGAGATGACAATGGGTACGTACGATATTGAATGGCACGGAATTGAATTAGTTTTTCTCTTTTCTGGAAATATTTCGTACGGTTCTTTCAAAGAAAAAAAATTGTTGGTACCTTTTTCCGATATCAAACAAAGTTAATATTCGTTAAATGTTAACGTTTCTTTTTATTAATAGAATCTATGAATTTCATACAGTCTTGAATACAGAAATGTATTCAAAAGTAAAAAATATTTTAAGATTTATAAAAGAATATGTTTCAAGAATATGATATATCAATATTGGGATTTATTTATAACCAGAAGGAAAAATGAAACTATGTATGTTTATTTTACAATTTTTGTGTATTGTACTATAAACATAAAAACCAAAAATAAACGTTACTTTTATTGAAATAATCCATCATGTATTATTCACTGAACTGTATAAATGTTTATATACGAATCATAAACAAAAAATGTTTCAAATAAATATAGTTTTTTTATGTACGAAAAAATAATAAAAATAAATATTAGTTACAAATATGTACTAATAAAACAAAAATTGAGCTATTTAAGTATTTTTTTATCTTTATATATTTATATATAAACTAGTAATTATGAAAGTGTCTAAGTCATATATTTTTCGTTTTAAAATATATTGACTTTTGATTTAAATTATTTAAAAAATATTTCTCCATGATAACAAACAGAAAAAGTAAGTTATTTTAGTCTCGAAAAAGAATTCTTCTATGTAACTTGACAATTTTTAGAATAACGTGTGACAAAATATGTTTTTTAATAACTCAAAGGATTTAGACCATTTTCAAAATTAAAGAATCATGATCAATCAAGAAATTGAAAAAACTGACTTTTGGGATTTTTTTCAAGAACTATAACACGTTTCTTAATAAATGTTTGGAATTCTAAAAACGTATATTTAAAAGAAGTTTACATATTTTTTCAATAAAAAATATTTTAAAATAAGATATGGTCATTCTTCTGTAGATTCTCTGAAAAAAGAACGTTGATCAGATTTGGATTGTATAAAATTGAAAAATAAAGATTTATTTTACATATTAAATTATGTAGTCATTGAAAGATCAGTTTTTCTAAATATTGATTTGGAACAAAATGATCGATATTCTAATTTAAAATTGGGATTTTCGATGAAAATCATTTATTTTTTGTCAATAAAAAAACTATGCTACACAAAACATCTTTTGTTCAAGGACTATTTCTTTGTATCTATAATAAGATTTTAAAATTTGAGATGAATAAATGTAGTCTTTTTTGAAATATATTAGTCACCGGTTTTGAAAATGCAATTTTTAAAATTTCGTTTAAATTTTCAAAACTAATTCATACAAGTATTTACAAAAAACTAGTATGACTATACTTTCATCAATTTTAGTTGAATTTTTTTGAAACTTTCATAAAATATTAAATGCAGAGAAAATGTCAAAATCCAAAAACTTAATTTTTCGACCTTCTAGCTGAGCATGGCCCTTTAATGAAAAAGTCAAAATAAGATTTATATAAAAACATAATAGATTTTATTCAAAAAAATTATAAAATTTTTTTTTCATCGTTTAAAAATTAAAATCATTATTAATTATGTTTAATTTTTTACATAATTCAGTTTGTGATGTTTTTAAAGTTAGAATATTTGTATATAATGATGTTTTTTTTTAGGTTAGATAGAACTTTTGTTAGGGATTCAATTTAAAGTTCTATTACGTTTAAAAACAGTCTATATTAATATTTATAAAGTACATTATATAATCGAAAAATTTTAAATATAGATTTTAAATTGAATATTATTTTTATAGTAATTTTCCTAAATCACTCTTTGATATAAATACTTTAGTATTTTTTGAATTTAATTCAATGACCTTACAGTGCTTATTTTTTCATAAAATTAAAATTTCTAATAACACAATTTACTTAAACTACTACCAAAATAAGAATAAACTGAATTTCATTAAACGAAAAAAATATCGTTTTAATAAAACTGTTACTTTTTATTTTTTTCAAAAAATATTTAAGTTTATTATTACTTATATCACTGCTATGCGAATTTAGCAATAATCTTATTTTTTTAAATTTTTTACTTAGGTCACTTTCATAATTATTAATTTATATATATATGTACATAAATTAAAATCCGAACAAAAATTTCGTCGTTTTTATAAAAATATCGTTTCCAAAAATAATCACCCCTGTTAATACTCGTATAGTTAGCAACATTATATTGTCGTTTCGTGTAACAACGACGGACATAAAAGGTTTCAAAATAGTACGTTGAGGTATTCGTTATACGGCTTTGGAGGACTTGTGGTGTGAGCTACACAAAGTAACCCATACGTTTAACAACATAATGGCATTATCTACACCGGCTGACCCTTGCGTTTAATAAAGTTAACACTTTTCACAATAGATGCTTGATGGAACCGCATATTAGTTAAATTTAAGGAAAATTCTTGGCGAGATTCCACGCGTCCGTCGGATGTGTCCGGTAGTAAAAGCATTCGCCCGTATAAAAGAACATCCGTCAATTTTCACATCGAAATTGGAACGAAGAGGATTTTCGATTCATATTCGTCGTATGATTATTTATATATGTGATTTTGTATTTTTCGACATTCTTGTATTTATTTAAGTAGATAGAATGTTGATTTTTTCGATTAATTCAATTTAATTTATTATTTGTTTAATACTGTGATTCACTTAACACCATTAAATCGTATTAAATAATTATCTTATATTTCATAATTTTATAACACAGATTCTAAATTAATATCATGGTTATTGAAATGTGTATCAACAAATAAAGTGAACAATAAGATTATTTAACACAAAATCTAGTATAGATGGAATGAGGAATTCATTTTTATTTGTTATTTATTTAATTTTATAAAATATTTATACAAAAATATTGCACGTCTCTTTCTATTAAAATTAACATTTTTTTTGAAATTTCTAAATCTTTTTAAAAAATACATTATAAAAATTTTAATTGATTTTTAAATATTCAACTTAGTTGTAAAGGTGCAAATGATTTTTCCCCATATATTTAATATATATATATATATATATATATATATATATATATATATATATATATATATATAAAAGATAAAAAACTGTACTGTAGATCAAAAGTTATCATTTTATTGACGGCATATTTATTTGTGCGCATTACTTTTTCGCGCTTTTGATATTGAATAATTTTCAAGCACCTACAAATTTCATAATATCTGCAAAAGTTAATTCTCTAGGGTTGTTTATTACTTTTACGCGTTGAAAATTGTTTGAAGTCTTTGCTTCGTAGCTGACAACTGAGAATTCAAAGAAACTTTCCTATGAATAGTACCAGTGTTGGAGTTCTTTTCACGTCGTATTAACGTTTGACACTTTTTTCATTTCATTTTTATTTTGTTTTTTATTACATTTCATTTAAATTAGATTTTATATAAACTTGAATATTTAATGCGATGTAATTACGTCATTGAATGACTGTAGACATATCTACACACATTCGTATATAAATACAGACACACACACATACATATCTATATATACAATTTAAATTTTTTACATAAGATTTGTTACTAAAAAAATAAATTAATGGCTTTAATATTCAGATAATATACAATATAAATTTAGTTGTTAAATTATTACGATTTCATTTTTTCTTGTTGAAATAAATAATAATTTTAATTTCTATAAATAGAACATGTATTTTGTGAATGAAATTAAATTACAATAAATACTTGTATAGAGAATAATGTATCTGTTTGAAGAATTTTTCTCATTAAAGATTTTTACAATAATATAACTCAAATTGAAAAATATTTTGATAACTTAATTAGTATTATAGTAAAAGATAAATATGTTAATTTTATAAAATATCTATTGATTAACTGGTACTAAATTTTATTTTTAATTTTTGTCAAAATTAAAAATCAACAATTTGATATTTCATTTTTACAATAAAAAATCTAATTGACAAATATTTTGATAATTGAATTTTTTATTATTGTAAAAATATGTTAATTTTATAAAATTTCTATAGATTAACTGTTGCTCAATTTTATTTTTAATTTTTGTCAAAATTAAAAATCAACAATTTGATATTTCATTTTTACAATAAAAAATCTAATTGAAAAATATTTTGATAATTGAATTTTTTATTATTGTAAAAAATATGTTAATTTTATAAAATTTCTATTGATTAACTGTTGCTCAATTTTATTTTTAATTTTTGTCAAAATTAAAAATCAACAATTTGATATTTAATTTTTACAATAAAAAATCTAATTGACAAATATTTTGATAATTTAATTTTTTATTATTGTAAAAATATGTTAATTTTATAAAATTTCTATAGATTAACTGTTGCTCAATTTTATTTTTAATTTTTGTCAAAATTAAAAATCAACAATTTGATATTTAATTTTTACAATAAAAAATCTAATTGACAAATATTTTGATAATTGAATTTTTTATTATTGTAAAAATATGTTAATTTTAGAAAATTTCTATAGATTAACTGTTGCTCAATTTTATTTTTAATTTTTGTAAAAATTAAAAATCAACAATTTGATATTTCATTTTTACAATAAAAAATCTAATTGACAAATATTTTGATAATTTAATTTTTTATTATTGTAAAAATATGTTAATTTTATAAAATTTCTATAGATTAACTGTTGCTCAATTTTATTTTTAATTTTTGTAAAAATTAAAAATCAACAATTTGATATTTCATTTTTACAATAAAAAATCTAATTGAAAAATATTTTGATAATTGAATTTTTATTATTGTAAAAAATATGTTAATTTTATAAAATTTCTATAGATTAACTGTTGCTCAATTTTATTTTTAATTTTTGTCAAAATTAAAAATCAACAATTTGATATTTAATTTTTACAATGAAAAATCTAATTGGAAAATATTTTGATAATTGAATTTTTTATTATTGTAAAAAATACATTAATTGTATAAAATTTCTATTGATTAACTGGTGCTCAATTTGTTTTTTTATTACTAATCAAAATTCTACAATTTGATTTTTATTTAATAACAAAAAATCAAATTCAAAAATAGTTTGACAATTTAATTTTTTATTATTATAAAATATTTTTTAAGATATGTTAATTTTATAAAAAAAATATTGATTAACTAGTGTTTAATTTTATTTTTTATTATTGTAAAAATCAATTTCAACACTAGTTAATCAATTGATATTTTATAAAAATAATATTTTTATTTCCATGATTCATATTTGTAGCAAATAAAAATTAGTGTTATTAATAAAATAAGTATCTGCTGTAACATCTTAAACCCATGTACATACACACACACATATTATACACTCCTACTTCATTCTATTTAAATATGTAAATATATTTGTTGATAAAAAACTTTTTCTAAGAAATGCAATTCTATTTTCTGATTTACATTACTTAAAATAATTAAATATATATATATATATATATATATATATATATATATATTTATATATATATATAAGTATTTTTCATTCGGATGCACATTTCAATTTTCCGTTGTCGTTATTTTCATTCCGTTGCCATAATGAACCGCCTCTTGTTACTGCATATTCGCGAATGTTTATGTAAAACTGTTGAATTAAATGCAGCATTTAAATTGCTCTCCTGACACATAAGCATTAAACGGCCATTGAATTCATGCTAATTGAATGCTTCCACGTTATACGCGGAACGAACGCATACATTTTTCCATTCGCCTGCATATTCTCTTTTTTATACACACGTATTTACTCCTTTTCACGTGTTTATATATTATTTACACTGCAATTTATTCCCTTTTACAGCCGTACGTTCCACTAAAAAAACATCGAGTGTTGAGTTTTTCATTTTTTTCAAAAATATATATTACATATCTGTACGTTTTATCTATTAAATGAAGATTCTGTGATGATTTCATGTATACTGGATGTTTGAAATGAAAAGTTTATAATTTTATAAAACGAAATATTAAGTCAAAGGAAAACAAATACGGTTTTATATTGATTTATTTCAGTCTATGGGAATGATAGAACACTTTTCCTCTTGAATTTAATTGCACTATCATAAGAGAATACTGAAAATACTAAAATAAAATACTTTTATTTTTTTCAAATAAAATACTGAAAGTACTTTATTTGAAATCTTGTGTTTAATTTCTACTATTTAAAAATTTCGTTCATATTTTAATCCCATCTTTTAAAGAGTGAAATAATATAAGTAATATTTTACAGAAGATCATTTACAAAGAAGAAAAAAATTCAACTTGAGATTTTAGTCGATTTTTAAGTATATTTCATCTCACTAAATTTTCATCGATTATTTTTTATTTTAAATAAACGATTAAAATGACATGACTATTTTTTTAGTCAGATAATTAATTTAATAAAAATTTAGTCATTAGATTTATGACTAAATTTTTAATCGAATTAAAATTTAATCTGATAATGCCCTACTCTGGTCTGACTTTGAGGATAATTATCATTTAAAAATTGTTGTAAAAATTATTGCATGAAATTAATCGATCAATTTTATTATTAATACAAAATATTCTATTTTAAATCATTTTATATATACAAAATATAAACATCGTGTAATGAAAATATAAATCGAAATATAGTGCACAAAATAACTAGTTGTGAAAATAAATTACCATCCATATTATTGCACTTCTCTATCGATGTGAAAATATTTCAACGAGAGCGAAATAATATATAAAACCAACCTCGTTCACCAACGTTTAGTATCCAAGGCACCACTCAACAGTACAAATAAAACGGTTTGCACTCACTAATTGACGTTACCATTCCAAGCAAATGTTACCCGAACAGCATTAGTATGTGTTCGGTTGTATAACAAAAACATTATAAAATATATTATTAGTGTAATTGTTCTGGCGTTTTTTCTACCACCGTTATTATTTTTATTATTATTGTTATTATTTATATTGTTGTTGTAAATGTTTTTCAACAGCACGTTTTAGGAGGTTTTTAAAGTCGAAATGTTTTAAAACGATGAAAATGGTTTCGAAATATTTAAGAGAAACAGAAAAGTTGTGTGTTTAAAAGCACATATCCATAGATTTGTCTATTCAGTTTTTTTTGAAAAAAAAATTTTTTTATATTACTAGTTTATAATTTATAAAGTTTTCATTTGAATAATTTCACTGGATGCAAAACTAAAATTTATTTCATATATATTAGGGTTTTCAATAAGAATATCAGAATTTTGACAGTTGATGGAAACCATGTTTGATTTTTTTAAAGTTATTGTAACATTTTTTATTATTATTGTTATTATTTATATTGTTGTTGTAAATGTTTTTCAACAGCACGTTTTAAGAAGTTTTTAAAGTCAAAATGTTTTAACACAATGAAAATGGTTTCGAAACATTTAAGAGAAACAGAAAAGTTGTGTGTTTAAAAACACATAATCCATAGATTTATGAGTTTTCATTTTTTTTCTAAAAAAATTTATTTATATTATTATTTTATAACTAATAGTGTTTTCATTTAAATAATTTTAGGGTTTTCAATAAGAATATCAGAATTTTGACAGTTGGTGGAAATCATGTTTGATTTTTTTAAAGTTATTTTGACATTTCAACTCAGTATAGTTTGGCAAATTATCATAGACCGTTTAACACTTCAACAATGCTTGGAAATTGTCAAAACTTCAATAGGCTTATTGAAACAAAAGTTTAATGAGTTCAATATTTCACGAAATGGACCCATCAATTGGCCACCAAGATTATGTAATCTAACTTCATTGGTTTATTTTATGTGTGGTTATGTGAAATCATTGGTTTATGCTAATAAAACACAAATAACAGAAGCATTAAAAATAGATATTGTACTTGTGATTCATGAAATTGAACCACATTATGTGAAAGAGTGGCTAAAAATTTGATTCAAGCGAAATCGTGGTGGTCATATGAATGAAATTGTATTCCATCAATAATGGCATAGAATGTGCTTAAAAAATAAAAAAATAAATAACTAATTAATTAAATACTTTTTATTTTATTTCCATTTAAACTTCTGAAGCGCTTATTGAAAAATCTTATGCATTGATAATGTTTCATTTTTTTAAACTGGAAAATTAATTTGGAAAAATGTAGTTATATATATATATATATATATATATATATATATATATATATATATATATATATATATATATAAAGTAGAACGTCAATTTCCAGACACCACTATTGTGTATGTGTCAAATCATCCCCAATATCAATAAAACATCAATTCAGTCTTCCATTATCATAAAATTCGATCATAAAATGAGCAGAAAATATAAAACGCGCACGCCCGATCTGAAGATCAGTGTACGGGACGCGCGAGATCATAACCCGCATACATCGGCACGTATACATAACATAACAAATACGTCACCAATCATAGAATTGCTGACAGGGTCGATACTTTACTTTATTCGACATGAGTTTATGTTTGGTAATATGTATTTGTAGTAAATTGTCAGGTGTTACGTTATTTCAATTCGTACGGAGATGAAACAATGAAGATGAGGTACGTGTTATGAGAAACGAAGACGATGACGATGAGTCTCTCGGTTACGAATTTTCGATTTTTATTATTCGATAAATACATATATTCACATTTTATGGAAATAAATGATATGTATTAAAAATCAATTTAGAAAATTGCAAAAAGGTGTTTGGTTTATCACAGAATCAATCATACGTGAAATATTCTTTATTATAGAATATTGATTATTCTCTTCTTCAATGAAGACTTTGAAGAATAAACTGAGTAGAGAAATCAGTAAAAATTAATCATGAGATATTTTTTTTGGCTTGGAAAATAGTTCATTAATAAGAGTTTTTTCTAGAAAATAAGTAATAAAAAAATCAATAACAAATTTCAATTAACTTAAATGTATTGATACGACAATGGTTTTATTTATGAGTTAAAAATTGAAATGAAGAAAAATTAAAGAAATTGTGTTAAAAAGTTGATATTAAAAATCCAGAAAATTATTATCTAAAAGGAGAAATAAAAATACTTATGTTTTTTTTTCAATTTGAAAATATTTATAAATAATATGGAGTGATCAAAATGAAACTGAATAATAGTAAAAAAAAGTAAATGATAATAAGTAAGTAAATATATGTTTAAACTATTCTGTCTTGGATCACACTGTACAAATCACAAATATAGGGTATAAAATATCTACACTACTAAAATAATTAAAAAAATTAGAATCATTAAAATTAGAAATTAATTTAATTAAAAAAATGTATATACGATGTTGCAAAAGTTTTTTGATATATAAAACAAATTTTGAAGAAAGAAGATGTTAAAAACAGTAATGAAGAATGAACATAACCTAAGTTTTTTTTAAAAAAATATAATATTAATGATAACAGTAAATACTATTTTCTTAAAAAAGTAAAAAAAAATTAATAAAAAAATTAAAAACGTGAAAAATAATAGAACTAATCTAAATATTGTATAAAAAATAAAATTGAAAAAATATATTAAGAAAGTGAATTTTGTTGAAAATATTAGATAAAAAGTAACTAAAACAAAAATTATATATATATATATATATATATTTATATATAGGGTGTTCTAAAAGAGATAAAATATAGAAAATGAGTGTAAACAATAAATATGTCTTATTTGTGCCACAAATCACAAATTAAATTATGAAATATACAGTTTACAATATCTATTTTAATAAAATAAATAAAACGTTTTAAAAACATTAAAAATATATAAATTATTTTAATGAAAAAATGTATATATGATGTTGGAAAAGTTTTTTAATATATGAAACAAATTTTGATGATAAAAACAGTAATGAACAATGAACATATTCTAAGTTTTTAAAGAACAATTAAAAAATTATTTAGAAAATTAAATTTTAATAATAATATTAAATCGTTTTTGTTGAAAAATAATTAAAAAGAAAACAAATAAAAATAATTAAAAACATTATGACAAGTAATAAATGTAATCTATGTAAATATAATAAATAAAATGAAAAAAATAATATGATAGAGATTTTGATAAAAATATTAAATAAATTGTTAATAAAACAATAATAAAAATAAACATATATATATATATATATATATATATATATATATATATATATTTGTGTGTTCCAAATGAGATAAATAATAATAAAGAATAGTAAATGACAGTAAACAATAAATGTATGTCATTTGGGCTACAGACCACAGATTAAATTATGAAATCCATCGTTCACAATATCTATATTAGTAAAATAATTGAAAATTTTTAAAACTATTAAAAACACATAAATGACTTAAATGAAAAAAATGTATATACGATGTTGGAAAAGTTTTTTAATATATAAAACAGATTTTAATGAAGTAAGATGATAAAACATTAATGAACAGTGAATATAACATAAGTTTTTTAAAAAAATTAAAAGACAAAATAAAATATTATTTTTTAAAAAAATAAATAAATAAAAAGAAAATAAATAAAATAAATTAAAAACATTGGTACAAATAATATTTTTTTTCTAAATGTCATAAATAAAATTAAAAAAAGTTAGATTAGATTAGATTTTTGATAAAAAATTAAATAAAATGTTAATAAAATAATATTAAAAAAATATAATTATATATATATATATATACGGTGGTTCAAATGAGGCTGAAAGATAATAAATGATAGTAAGTAATTAAATGTATGTCTAAAACTTTACAATTTCATTTGGATCACCCTATATACATATATATATATATATATATATATATATATATATATATATATATATATATATATATATATATATATTTATAAGGTTTAAGATTTGTTAAAACGTTTTGTAACAAAGAAAATAAAAGAACAGTGGGTACTTTTGATTCTTCGTAACTGTAATTCCGTTTCAACATGTATCTCATTTATTCAATTACGAAGAAAAGGATTGAACGTTTTGTGGCGTCTTTGGCTATTTATAGCCACATTTACTGTCTCCATTCGCGAATATTACTGTTAATCTTTTTTCCAATTTTCATACTTGCCGGAAAAACCTGTACAAGTAACAAGAAAATATCTTCTAATTACATTAACATATCAAGACAACGCCCGATAATCTCTACTCACCTACTGGAAAAGTCTCTTTGATTAAATGAAATAAATAAAGGGTGCACCCGAACCATCCATACAATGTCTCGAATACTTGTTTATTGAAATTTACCTGCACCGTTAGGCAGAAAAGCGCTAAAACGTTGAAGGTGGGCCGACGAGCGACTTGGATAAAACGTGAAAAGGTCTCGTCTTCGCCAGTGAACACATACAGTGTTTCAGCCACTACGTGAAGGCCGACGTCGTCTACATCCCCCGCGCCAACCCTCATTTCGTACACAAGACCCCCGTGCCGTTTTCCCCCTCGCGCCAATGCTTATCACATCACCGTCGTCGGGATGCTTTCGGTACTTTAGGCTTGCCTGGAAAAACGAAGTTAGGGAAATAAACATTAAGTGAGAAAGCAATGGCAGTCTTGGAGTTTACATCGATTGCTGTACGAATATTGCGTAGTCGGAATGGAGTTAGCGTTTCGGTCGGCGCTGTCGTCGTACGGGAGGCGAATATGGCGTAGCAAGAATTTTACCATAACTGTAGTGGAAGTTAAGTGGAAGCTGATATAAACAACGAAAACGAAATGGCTACGACGCATGAGATACCTAGACATACGCGTAATGGGAAATAATATGACCGGGTGTACGCTCTCGTTCGGTCGTTCCTCCGTTAACACTTTTTCGATGCTATTAAGTCTTGCGTTAATACGGGAACATACACACGTGCCGCTGTGCAGAATGGGTTCTGACAATTTTTATAACAAAAAAAAAAATACATACACGTTCATATCTATATAAATAAACTACGTACGCGGATCCTCACTCACACGAACAACTTTATTTTCATTTTAATAGAGTAGAGAACGGATTAGCGGTTTGAAATTGTTTTACGGCAATAATTGTAAAAGTTTGAGGACGATGAACGAAACGAACGTTCCGAATGAACCTATTTAATTGATATTATGACATATTCATATATATATATATATATATATATATATATATATATATATATATATATACATATAGACACACACATAGACTGAAATAAAATTACAGATTTTAAAATTCCTTTGATAAATAATTAAAATTTTAATTAAACATATAATATTTTTCATACTGTTTTCAATATTAAATGACAATCAAATATTTTATTTTAATATTTTAATTATTATAAATTAACAAATTTAATATAAGTTGAGTAGAAAAATACTAAATATCGAAATATGTTTATTTTTTTGAAAATATTATAATAATATTAACATTAACAACAATACACCTATTGAAAATTGTCAATGCGATGATAGGGGTTGTGATAAATAATATTTCATTACTTGTATAAACAACAATAATTTTCTATTTATTGTATCTCTTTATCACATTATACTAAAAGTTTTGCTTCGAACAAAGAAGGGGTAAGATTCAATTGGGATAAAAAGAATTTCTAATTCGAGATCTGTTATAAGATTGAACATTTATTAGCCTGTTTTTATTTTTTTTATTGTATTTTATGAAACAAATAGATGAATTAATTAATAAAAAAATCAAATTTAGCAAATATAATCTTAGTAATAATTTTATTTTAACAAAAGATTAGTATTTAATTAATTATTTTTCTTTAACAGAAAATATGAATGAACATCATTATAAAAAATCATTTTTTCTTAAAATATAAATATAAGAAATTGATTTATTTAAAATATATATATATTTTTATTAAAATATAACAACTTTAATTAGTTAAATAATTATGAAATGTTATTTTTTTAAGAATAATAAAAATAATGATTTTATTTAACCAAAGATTATTAGTTAATTGATTATTTTTCTTCAACAGAAAATAAGAATGAAAATCGTTTTTAGAAAATCAATTTTAGCAAATGTAATTTTAGTAATGATTTTATTTAACCAAAGATTATTAGTTAATTAATTATTTTTCTTAAACAGAAAATATGAATGAACATCATTTTAAAAAAATCATTTTTTCTTAAAATATAAATATAAGAAATTGATTCATTTCAACAATATATCTATTTTTATTAAAATATAACAACTTTAATTAACTAAATAATTATGAAATGTTATTTTTTTAAGAATAATAAAAATAATGATTTTATTTAACCAAAGATTATTAGTTAATTAATTATTTTTTTTAAACAGAAAATATGAATGAAAATCATTTTAAAAAAAAAACATTTTTTCTTAAAATATAAATATAAAAAATTGATTTATTTAAACAATATATCTATTTTTATTAAAATATAACAACTTTAATTAATTAAATAATTATGAAATGTTATTTTTTTTACGAATAATAAAAATAATAATTTTATTTAACCAAAGATTATTAGTTAATTGATTATTTTTCTTCAACAGAAAATATGAATGAACATCATTTTAAAAAAATCATTTTTTCTTAAAATATAAATATAAGAAATTTGTTTATTTAAAAAATATATCTATTTTTATTAAAATATAACAACTTTAATTAATTAAATAATTATGAAATGTTATTATTTTTAAGAATAATAAAAATAATGACTTAATTTAACCAAAGATTATAAGTTAATTAATATTTTTTCTTAAACAGAAAATATGAATGAAAATCATTTTAAAAAAATCATTTTTTTAAAAAATATAAATATGAACCAATGGATTAAAGCAAACAATATATCTATTTTTATTAAAATATAACAACTTTAATTACTGAAATAATTATGAAATGTTATTTTTTTTAACAATAATAAAAATTGTCATATAAACATGATTTTAAAACTATGGCAAATTTACTTTAACACAAGTGAATTATAATTCCCAACAACACAATATGTTATAAAGTGTTCATTAATCACTAATTGTTCACTTTAATTTCATTTGGGTCAGTCTATATTTTTCGAATTGTTGTTAATTTAATTTTATATAAATTTAAGTTTAGATTTTATATCTAAATTTTGAAAATGAAAACAAGGTTATCGAATTTTAACACAAATAAATCATTCAATCTCAGCTTTACAATTTTTTTAAAAACATTTTATAATGTAGGACCTTTAGAATGATGGACTTGACATTGAAATGTACTTCAGTAAATAAAATTAATAATAAGTGATTTTTAAACATTTTTATAAAATCTTATGCTATAGAAAATGTATTTCATTTTTGTAAAAATGAATTTATCCCAATACTAAAACAAATAATGGTTATTGAAATATGAAATAACTGGAAAAGAGAAAACAATAAGTGATTATTGAAGAAAGGATTTCATAAAATTTTATGATGTTAGTACATATCCATTTATATTAAAGTGAATGAGTCTAATACCAAAACAATCTGTATATTTTTCAATATAGTTTCTATTACAGTTTATAGTTTTTAGTAGAGAAATATAGAAGAAAATTGTTTCAGAATATAATACTCTAATTTATTATACATTTTTATCATTCCATTGAAATTATTATTTAGTTTATTTTGAGAATTTGTTCGTATATTTTTTAATTTCTAAATAGCATATTGTAATTTTTATTTATTTTTTTATCTGTTTATATATATATATATATATATATATATATATATATATAAGAGAGAGAGAGAGAGAAATGTGTATATAAAAATTGTAATTTGAAAATTACATTTTAAACTATATAAATTATTCATGTTGAACAATTATAATTTTTTATAATTTATGTTTCAATAATTGAATTGTTTATTTTTCACACACACACACACATACAAATACACACATAAACATACACACACATGTATGTTTTTAAACGAAATAAATTATTTAAATATCTCAAAACGATCCACCATAGTTCTCATCACCACAATTGTATTTTTTCTTAAGACAATAACTGAAAAAAGTTATTTAATTGGCGATGACTTTATCAGCAAATTGAGAAACGACTATCGAAAAAAACGAAAAATAAAAATAAAGAAAGCCGAGTAGGTTAGCAATAAAGTCAATAAAATATCGAAGAGTTTTGGAGAAGGCAATAATTAATTTTGTTACCTTGACGTGAAGTTTTCTCGCACGTATTCGGTAACCTAGTTTTTTGTTTGCACGATTGTTTTATGATTTGATTTGACAAGCGTGTACTCTTCGTTTCAACGATATTTTTTCCTTTTAAGAGTTCGTCTCGTTAATAGTAAGACGAAAATAGATAAAATTATATTACGTTTGAATTACTAGCATGTATATATATACATATAAATTTAATTGTTCAATAAAAAAATGTTATTCTTTAAAAAGTATTTTTTAGTCAATATTAATTACTTGGATTACTACTTCATATCAACAACTGTTTATGATTTATTTTTATTTATGTAAATCAAATAACGAGTCCATGAAGAATAAAGTACTCTTCTAAAATTGATTTTATAGATCAACATATGCAATATATTCATTATTCAAAAATCAAAAGTGTGTATTTTTGACTAAACTTTTCAAAAATCAATCAAATTCTAAGAAATAAAAATAAAAAATAGTTTCCATTTCTTGTTAAATTCTTAAAATTATTTTTGCTACACTGATTTCTTAGGCACGAGTTGATTTTGTAAAATAAATAATTCAGTGAGGTGAATAAGATAAAAAATTCAATGAAGGTTATTTGTTCATTACTCAAAAATAATTTTATTACAAAAATCACAATACAAGTTTTTAAAAAATACTATTTATTTTCTGTCACTTTTAAGAATTTTAAGGAAATGATATTATTTTTAAAAATGAAATCTTTGTACGTGAATGAAACAAGGAATAAGAAATATAAAAAATAATTATTGATTAATTTAATAAAATCTCAGGATATTCATATAGTGTGTGATATTTGTGGAAAAAATAAATAGGTTAACATATTAAAATATATTCCATTGAACCAGTGTATGCCATTTTTTAATTTTAACAAAAAAATATTTTTGTTTAGATAAATTCTCGTTTTAACATCATAAGATTTTATAAAAGACTTAAATTATCTTTTAATTTTTTTTTATTTGCTAATTAATATTTTGATGGTCATGTTATCATCATTAAAATATTTTACTATTAAATCATAGTAAATAAACTATATTTTTTATATAAAATCCAGTAATAGGTCGCATTATCAAAAAAATAGAAAAAAATTGTGATAAGTAATATTCTTTATATATTTTGCTTTTATTAAATAAAATATTTGATTAAAAAATAAAATTATGAATTGTTATATTCAGTCAAGAGTAGAATAAGGTATTTTTTTCTATAAATCATTTTTTATTACAAGTCTTGTAAAATAATTTTATGTATAAGTATTTTTTTCTCAAATAAATCATTTATATTCATATCATAAAATGTTATCATCTTCTATATTGACATAAATATTTATTAAATCTTGTAGTATTAAGATAAGTGATTTTTTTATACAAGATTGATTGATTTTTATAATCCATACTGCTATTGAAGAAAAAAAATTGAAAATTACTACAAAAAATTTTGTGTAGATAAATTCTCGTTTTAACATCATAAGATTTTATAAGACTTAAATTATCTTTTAATATTTTTTTATTTGCTAATTAATATTTTGATGGTCATGTTATCATCATAAAAATATTTTACTATTAAATCTTAGTAAATAAAATATTTTTTTTATATAAAATCCAGTAATAGGTCGCATTGTCAAAAAATAGAAAAAAATAATAATTGTGACAAATAATATTCTTTATATATTTTGCTTTTATTAAATTATATATTTGATTAAAAAATAAAATTATGAATTATTATATTCAGTCAAGAGTAAAATAAGATATTTTTTTCTATAAATCATTTTTTACTACAAATCTTGTAAAATAATTTTATATATAAGTATTTTTTTCTCAAATAAATCATTTATATTAATATCATAAAATCTTATCATCTTCTATATTGACATAAATATTTATTAAATCTTGTAGTATTAAGATAAGTGATTTTTTGGTACAAAATTGATTTATTTTTATAATCCACACTGTTATCGAAGAAAAAAAAAATAGAAAATAACTACAAAAAATATTTTTTTAATAAATTATCGATATTATTTCTTATATCACAAATTTAGTAAAGATTTAATTATGTATCGTTTAGTTCATTTATGAATTGTGTAGGATAGTTTTTCACAAATATTTTTTTGTCTTATTTGGAAATCGAAAAATTAATAACTGGTAAAACACCAAAAGAGTACTAGCCAAAAACGTTTCTTGTACATAGATTATTAAAAAGTCTACAAAAAAATATACGAAATTGTAAAAGAACACGTTTATCTTAAAAAACTCTCCGCTCGAAACTTTTTTCCGTCGAGTTAACATTTTAACTATTTTTAGCTGTACGCACATCTACAATATATCCACTTCTTATTCCGATCTTGTCATATGGCACGTCGTTCCTGCTGGCAGCTAGAACATCTAGATCTTTCGACGAGAAGTAAAAATCGCATGTAATATTCGCGTCACGTCCAGAAAGAACAGAACACGGCCAATACATCATAGAACCAATACCCAATACGCTACTATCCCACTGAATACGAAACACCGAGTCGACAGGACGACGTCGTGAACGGATCGGTGCAATGAAAATAACTTACACTTCACTATTGCGAACCGATGGATATCGACTCGAATTGTGTTCGACAAGGATCTTATTCGACTAATTATTGTACTTTTTTTATACATTAGATTTGATGAGGTGAAAAAAATTCAGTACGTGTAGTAATTTAAAACTGGATAGAAATTAAAGTTGGTTTTACAGTAATAATGGACTATATTTATGTCTTTCTCTCTTTTTCTCTCTCTTTATATATAGGGTGTTCTAGCAGAAGCGCACAACTTAAATTTCAAATAAAACGCATCTTTTTTGAGTAAACGATGAAGTTTTTTTTGAACTATGATTAGTTTACGTTTTTGATGAAACTCTCTCTCTCTCTCTCTCTATATATATATATATAAATAAATGAACGAACCATTTATCTTGAAAGTGGCCTAAGTCCATTTATCTTTAAATCGAGATATTTAATGATTTGCGTTTTAATAAATTTAAAAATATTGGTAACTGATAATAACATGGTAGTACATATAATATTTTTATGTTTCTAAGGGTGTGTAATTTATTAACCCAATTAGTATGATGAACATTGTTTAAGAAAATACACGTTTTTATGGCTATCAATGGATTTAAGCCACTTTCAAAATTAATAAAAACACTTTTTTAATTTGTAAGAGAGCTTAAGTCTATCGAAACAAATAAAATACCTTTAAAGTAAATAAAAAAATATATCAGTTCTCAAAAATCGTATCCAACATATTTTTAACTTATCCCTCCTCCATTAGTAACATTTTGGTTTTTCAAAACTTGGAATTTTCAAAATTTTGAATTTTCAAAATTTTGAGCTTTTATTTTGAATTTTTTTCAAATTAAATTTTTTTCAAAATTTTTATAAATTTATTACATGTTCAATGTTTATTTTGAATGCTTCTGTTGTTGGTGGTTTATCAGCATAAACTAATGATTTCTCATAACCCCACAGAAAATAATTCAATGGAGTTAGATCGCATGATTTTGTTGGCCAATTGATTGGTCCATTTCATGACATAATATCTCAATGTATGAATAAATTGACTTAAACCACTATTTTAATAAATTTCTGATCATTTTATTAACTGGCTTATTTTCTGTTTAGAAAATTTTAATGATTTTAAATAAATTAGAGGATTTTTTTTAAAAATGAAGAAATAACGTAGAATTATAAATATTATAACAGCTAATTAGATTTTTTAAAAAAAATGTTCTTAGGGTCACTTTCTAAATAAATGGTTTATATATAAAATAGTTCCATTCCTAAAATTCTATCCAACCTAAAGTAATACTTTTTATCATACTTTTATATACATACACACACGCATGCATATATAAATAAGCATGTTTTTAGGATAGATAGAACTTTCGATAGAAATTAAATTTAAAATTCTATCACTCTTAAAAAAACAGCTATATAACAATCATCGTCTAAACGTTTTTTCGTTAATAGCTCATTTACATTGTTAAATAGAAGAAAGTTCGGGGGTTGATGAGTGAAGTGAGTAGGAGGTGAACTGCCTGGTAATATTAAAATAGAAATATTTATAATTTATGCTTAGAAATAAAACAGATTTAAAACTATGCTAATTTCAATCAAAAAAGAGAAACATGAGAAAATGTTGATGTTTTTTTTAATAAAAAATAAGTAATATTTGAATATGATTTTCGAATAAGCTTAAAAATATATTTAATAGTTCTTCAAAATTTATTTCTTGATAATTACTTTTTTATTTGGTGTAAGATAGGAAAAAATATCAAATTTATTTATTCAATCAATTTTTTGTAGTATAAGTAGAATATTTTTTTGTCTTAAAAGTTTTTTTTAAATTAAATGATTTCTAAATCATATATATGTATGTATGTATACGGTGATATTTTCGTAAATTTCTATCCTACTCTCTAACTAAACACGAAAATATTCAAAAAGAATCCGAACTTCATCAAACTAAAACAATTTGAGTAATAACAATGAAGCACCATATCCACAGAACTTCTCTGATAAACACACATTTGTAACATGAATTAACTAGTAAGATTAAGCAATAGCTAGTCGTAAAGAAGGAATGAATAAGGCGATGTCTGAAGAGAAATGACCATAGGCGTCGGTGGTTTCTTGAGACCGACATCATAACTTGCAGCGCATATACGAGACATGCTCGAAACCACTACACTATACATTCCAGATAATTCCTGCCAATTATGAAGTCCTGCTGCGGGATAGTTAGCAGGAATCGCCGTGCTACGACGACATTATGTTAGCCAACTAATGGTATATGCTTTTGTAAGGGACGAAGCAATTTATATATATATATATATATATATATATATATATATATATATATATACACGTGTATGCTAATTGGATATTAGACTCATCACCAACTTCACAAATGCAATGAACAAATTGGCATTAAACTCTATACGAAATTATTTACTAGAATAATATTCCATTAAGAACTTAGCTTTGACATTTTAACAATAGATTAATTTTTGAAATAACCATAAATGTATTTTTTAAACTTATTTATAAAGATTTGTCATTTAAAATCGATTTATTTATTTTTTTTACTTATTTTTCAAAATAGAAACAAAATATAGGGTTTTTAATAAGCGCTCCAAGAGTTAAAATGGAAATGAAATAAAAAGTATTTAATTAATTAGTTATTTATTTTTTTTATTTTTAATCATATTCTATGGGATTAATGATGGAAATTTTTTCACTTATATGCAACTATGACTTCGATTGAAATAATGCATTTTTTTTAGTCTAAAATATAGTCACTCTTTCACATAATTGTGGCCCATATTTTATGAATTATATGTTCAATGTTTGTGGTTTATCAGCATAAACCAATGATTTCACATAACCTCACAAAAAACAATTAAATAAAATTAGATCACATGATTTTTGTGGCTAATTGATAAGCACATTTTGAAAATATGGACTCATTATATTTTTATTTCAATAAATCTATTGAAGTTTTCACAATTTTTAACTGTTATTGAAGTAAAAAATGTTCCATGATAATTTGCAAAACTATACTGTGTTGAAAAGTCAAAATTAGCTTAAAAATATTCAAAAATGACTGCTACCAGTTGTCAAAGTTCTGACATTATTATTAGAAAATTCTATATTTTTTGCTTTTCCATTTAATTTTAAATTTACAAGAATAATAAAATTTATGATTCGTCTGTGTGTGAAAAATGAATAATGATTTATTTGAGTAAAAAACACTCATATGATAAGTAAAAAATACTCACATGATGTAAGTGTAAATTATTTATTTGAGTAAAAAAAGAATTATACGTATAGTTATTTTTCAAGACTTGGAACAAAAAAATTATAGAAAATGTATCTTATTTTACTCTTCAATGAATGTAACGATTTTTAATTGAATTGTTTAATGAAATATTTTTATTTTGTGATATAAAAATATATAAAGAATATTACCTATAGAATAGTTTATTTTAAAAAAATGTTATAATAATTTATTTTCCACTATTTGTTTAATAATTTAATTTTTCACTAATTAATTACTTAACCTAAACTGTAAGATTTTATAAAAAAAATCAGTTTATTTTCCAAGATTTTATAATAAAATGCTCGAATAATGATAACATAATTTTCAAAATATTCATGAGTAAATAAAATAAATATTAAATGATTATTGAACCTTTTTATAACATTTTGTGATGTTGAAGCGAGGATTTATCTGTACAAAAATATTTTTAAAAAAATAATATATTATAATACAAGAGGAAATTTTAAGTACTTTTGTTATTTTTATTCAATTTTAATTATTTTTTTTTAATTTATTTTATAAATATATATATCTATTTTTTTTAAACAAAAAGGCTCTTATGATGATGGCATCGTCATCGAAATGCGCATCAACCAACATATTTATAAACGATAAGTGATTATACAACACTTTAATAATTGTGGTGTTGGGGATAAAAAATATTTGTGTTAAATATAAATCTAGATTTAAAAAAAACACAGATAGAGTGTTGTTCAGATCACTGATTCATTTTTATAAAATATAAACGAGTATACATGCAAGGTTATAAATAGTTTATTAGAATTTAAGCGAATCCGTGCTATATAAAAACGTCGTCTTGAAAGAAACTTGTGCGAAAAGTCTGCGACATAAACATTATTAACTTCATTAAAAATTGTTCACTTAGATAGCGAATTCGTTATCACACTTATGATACAACATGAAAGTTTTATCTTGAAAGAGTGAACACTGAGTGTAAGCGCAGCTAGTACATTGCCATCCGCACCCGTTTCACAAATCCTTTGCCACCGCACAACAATTAAGTTTACGGTTGGCATTATGGAAAACGAGGGGTTGTCTTAACTAAATTAAACTTATGCGAACAACAAGTAACTGTGGATCCAGCCGCACGCACTGATGGTTTAGGCTAAGCATCAACCATGCGCACATGTCCAGCGAAGATATTATGGAACGAAAACCACATCTGTCGCATTCTATTCTATATTCGAACTGTTCGAGCTTATTCGTACGCACGAGATATCAGTTCTTTTTTGGATTTAGAGGTTCTGTCATCAGATCAAATCTCGATAGCGGCATCGGCGTGTCTCGATGAAAAGTAACACAAATTATATTTACATAATCAAAAAATAATGGATAATTTTAAGTCAATTCATTTGATATAAATATCAATAATTAACCTAAATACAAAGAAATGTACCTAATTGAAATATCTCAATATACAAAAAAATAAAACAATAAATTTGGAAAGAAAAGTACCAGATATATTTTCAATAGTTGTTTTGCATAGTCGTTGTAAAAATCGTATTTTTTTAGATGAAATATATTTTGAATAATCAATAATAAGAATTATAAATCAAAAATTTGTCTTAAATCAAAATTTAAATACTTTTGGGAATGATCGCATATTTCAAAAATTAAATATTTTTTTTGGCTAAAATCTGTTCTGGAATTTTTATTTCACAAATTGAACAATCTTTTTAATTAAAATCTCTTCTGGAATTTTTATTTTGAAAATTAAACAATATTTTTAATAAAAACCTCTTCTGGAATTTTTATTTCAAAAATTGAACAATATTTTCAATTAAAATCTCTTCTGGAATTTTTATTTCACAAATTGAACAATATTTTAAATTAAAATCTCTTCTGGAATTTTTATTTGAAAAATTGAACAATATTTTCAATTAAAATCTTTTCTGGAATTTTTATTTCACAAATTAAACAATTTTTTAATTAAAATCTCTTCTGGAATTTTTATTTGAAAAATTAAACAAAATTTTTAATTAAAATCTCTTCTGGAATTTTTATTTTGAAAATTAAACAATATTTTTAATAAAAACCTCTTCTGGAATTTTTATTTAAAAAATTGAACAATGTTTTCAATGAAAATCTCTTCTGGAATTTTTATTTCAAAAATTGAACAATATTTTCAATTAAAATCTTTTCTGGAATTTTTATTTCACAAATTAAACAATATTTTTAATTAAAATCTCTTCTGGAATTTTTATTTCACAAATTGAACAATGTTTTTAATTAAAATCTTTTCTGGAATTTTTATTTCACAAATTAAAAATTTTTTTTAATTAAAATCTCTTCTGGAATTTTTATTTGAAAAATTGAACAATATTTTCAATTAAAATCTTTTTTAGAATTTTTATTTCACAATTTAAACAATCTTTTTAATTAAAATATCTTCTGAACAATTGAACAATTTTTCAATTAAATTTTTATTTTGAAAATCTCTCTTCTGGAATTTTTATTTCAAAAATTGAACAATGTTTTCAATTAAAATCTCTCCTGGAATTTTTATTTCAAACATTAAACAATATTTTTAAATAAAATCTTTTTTGGAACTTTTATTTTGAAAATTAAATAAACATTTTAATAAAAATCTCTCCTAAAATTTTATTTTCAATTAAAATCTCTTCTAGATTTTTTTATTTAACAAACTGAAAAATAGTTAAAATTAAAATCGTTTCTGGAATTTTTATTTCAAAAATTGAACAATATTTTTAATTAAAATCTCTTCTGGAATTTTTATTTATAAAAACTGAATATTATTTTTAATAAAACCTCTTTTGGAATTCTTATTTCAAAAATTAAACAATATTTTCAATTAAACTCTCTTTTGGAATTTTTATTTTAAAAACTGACTATATTTTTAATTAAAATCTCTCATGGAAATTTTATTTCCTACATTGACCAATATTTTTAATTAAAATGTCTCTTGTAATTTTTGTTTCAAAAATATTACAATAATTTTAGTTAAAATCTTTTCTGAAATTTTCTTTTCACATGGAGAATATTTTGTAAGAATGGTAAAAAATTTGAATATTAAAATCAATCAGAAAATGAGTATTAATTTCTTTATAAAACTAAAAGAAAATAAAGACAACTTATGGAGATAAATACTTTTTCAAGGAAAAATTTATAGAGAATAAAAGGTGGTAGAAAGATTTGTCAAACAATTTAAAAAAATCATTTGCGAATCACTGTTTAAAAATACAAACGATTTATTTCGCATCGTGTCATTTCGTCATCTTGTACATTTTTTTCTGTTCAAACTGTTGAATACACTTTGACTAGAATTGAATAATTAAATAAAGATTTTTTCATAATATCGTCAGCTGAATATTCCAAAATGTAAATTGTACAGTTGAGTTTTTTTATGAAATAAATTTCAATACATTATCTCTATTTCAACGTCAATAGTATTCCAACTTAATTCAACATTTTCAATCCAATATAATAGTCTATTCAACCAGTTTAGTTTAATTTAAATTACTTTCTTGTGTATATTTTAAGTTTGAAATAAATTTTATATAATAAATTTCCATGAAATAAATTTCAAGTTTATAATAAATACTAGAGAAAATATATAACTTAATTAGTTTCTATTAATACTTCTTAATATAACTCAAATTAGAATCGTGGATTATTTTAACAATTATTTAAATTAAATTTATATAGTTGAATGATCCATTTATATATATATATATATATATATATATATAAATGACTGGTTTAAATGAAAACTGAGGACAGCGTTTACGATTCACTCGAAGTGAACTTATTTATTGAAGAAGTTAAGAGCTTTCAATAATATCGCTTGGAAACTTTTAAATTTAAAATTGGTTCGTATGAAATAAAGACAGTGATGTGGTTGCGTTTCGTGTGATATTGAATTAAAGTTTACAGTCAGCATATGAAAATCAGATATAACTTTTATAAAGTGCTGCATGTTTTTATCATTTGAATATATATTTTTAACTTAGAATTGAATAGTGTTTAAGGAATGTCAATAAGAAATATTTTAATAGTGAAAATGTTTTTTGAAGTAAATGTTTTACTGAATTTTAGAACTTAATATATATATATATATATATATATATATATATATATGTACATAAATTTAAAAATTATAAAATATTAGTATAAAAAATACTTTCAATTATATGAATCACTCAATTAAACAGTATGAAATTTTATATAATAATTTTTTAATCCATATTTATTTTTCTAGATTTTATAATATTGCTATGATAATAATGACATGATCATCAAAATGCATATCAGGTAATAAACTAAACAATAAGTGATCATTGTTGAAGTACCAAAATTAATAGTTATAAAAATCATGATTATTTTTTAATATATGGTGGCTCAAATGATTTTGAAGGATTTATATATATATATATATATATATATATATATATATTTATTTATTTACTAACATTTTCTATTTATTATTATTCTTCAGTCTCATTTAGTCCACCCTACACAATCTCATTTAATTCACAATTATCTCTATTACCAAAATTAATTTTTTTGGTCACTCTTTTTTCAGTCTATATTTATCAATATATTACAAATTCAATTTGTGCAAGTTTTTTCTATTTTGATATATAAATTGAAAACATTTTTTTATTTTTATTATTAAATCGATTATATAATTTCCACTATTACTCTATTTAATTTTTTAGAAAACTATAAATCGAATATTAATTATTTATCTTCATAAAAGCAAATCAGTTTGAATAAAAAAAGTCCTAGCTACATGATTTTATTTTTTGTACAAATTTATTTTTTTTATTAATAATGTATAAAGGAATGAAGTAATAATGGAAATTACATTATCGATTCAATAATAAAAATAAAAGAAAAAATGTTTTTAATTTATATATCAAAATAGAGAAAAAATTGTACTAACTTAATATGTAATATATTGATAAATATAAAAAATAGACAAAATAATGGAAACCACTAGACAATTTTATAATAAAAATGTTTTTATTATCAACGATAGGAAAAATTAATAATGAACGATTATTAAAATAATTTATATTACACTATACAGTGTGTTTCTCAGTGCATTGCAAATTTTGAAGAGAGATGGCTGATATAAGTTTTGTCAAAGCATCCAAAATAGTTACCAAGAAGCAATACTAAAAATTATGGAAAAATAATTTCTACTAAAAAAATGACCAAAAAAATTAAATTTAGTGATAGAAAATGTTGTATATTAAAAGGAATTGTATGGAGTGGACTAAATGTGACTGAAGGATAGTAAAGAATAGAAAATGATAGCAATCAGTAAATATATATCTAAACCTTAGTTTCATTTGGATCATTCTATATAAACATTTTACTATCACTGTTAATAATTATTTTTCATGTTGTTTTATTTTTTTATTTTCAAACCTTGAATTAAATTGGAGCAAAAAGTCAATAATTGACAATGATTTGATCAATTATTTTATTCTAAACATACATAAAACTATATTTCTAATTATTTCTTTTTTATTTGAAAAAAATTTTTTTTAACAAAAACTGAAATAGGGTTTTATATATTTCATTAATAAGGTACATTTCTCGAATTAATTTTATTTCAATATTGACCTACTGTATAATAGATTTTCAATACCACACGCCCAACAAGACCGAATCTTGTACACGAAAACAAAAGGATCAATAAAATACTCTCTTTCCGTTTTTCATTTACTTTAAAACAATAGACGTCGTTCCATCTTTGAAAGAAGCTTTCTTTCTTCACTTATTTCGTTGCTTTTGCGTCCGTCCGTCCGTTCATCACTGTGTGAGTGTGAAATGAACGTCGTACGTTTTTTGGAAGAAATGCGCCGGCAGGTATATATATATATATATATATATATATATATATATATATATATATATACAGAATACAACAAACATCTTTTTCTTCATTCATCCGACGCCAGTAAAAGCTTTTTAATGCTTTTTATTAAAAAGGGAAATAATTAAATCATACATAGGTAGCGCGAAAGCGATGGCTTTCTGTGCTACCATCTGCAAGTGGACGACCACATTAGAGCAGCGGCTGCGTCATTCAACTAAGCGCAATTAAATTGAGTGCCATTCCTATTGGAACTAATTCCAATTAGGCGAGAGACGATGGCGATGGGCGGTGTTGGAATATTATCACGAAGAGATGGTCGACCCCGCATCCACTAGCGAAGTTCAAATATTACGACACCGACGTATACCACCGATCTACATTACATTACATTACATACGTTTGTACATTCGAACTTACATACAACTACATTTTCACACGTGTATAATTTATATATATATATATATATATATATATATATATATATATATAAATAGATGATGCACATAAAATCAGATAATTTTAAAAGCCTATACATTCTCTACATTGAAATTGAGTAAAACATTTATTTGTGTTCAGTCAGTTAAAATTTTGATTTATTATTATTTTCCTATTTTATTTTCTATCATCATTCGTTCAATAGCACTTAAATAATATTCAATTTTTACACTTCAAATTACTATCTATTTTGAAAATTATATTATTGAGAAAATTAAATTCATGCAAGAAATAAAATCATGCAGCAAAGACTTTCTAGTATTCAAACCAATATATTTTTATGAGGATAGATGAATAATTTTTAAAAAGATAAAAAAAAATAATGGAATTTATATGATCAATTTAATAAAAAATAAAAGAAAAATGTTTGTATTTCATACAATAAAATAGAAAAGATTTTTGTACTAATTCAATATGTAATATATTGATAAATACAGATAATAGACAAATTAAAAAAAATCGAAATTATGAATTCATTTTTATTTTTCTATTGTATCATTTAATTATTTAGTTAAAAATTAATTAAATTCAATATATGAACTTTTAAAAATGAAAATTAGAAAAACTACTTTGAACATCCTGTAAATTGAATAAAAATATAAGTAATTAAATCTTTTTTTAACACAAACAATTTTGATAAAGTGATAAAAATGAAGATAAAAATATGAAATTAATTTTATTTAAAACATGAAATCAAATAAACATCTGGAAGATAATTTTAATTGTTGTTTTGGAACTGTGTATGATTCACTTTATACAAATGAATTTTAACCCCAACACCACAATAATTTAAAGTGTTCAATAATCACTTATTGTTTACTTATTATTTATAATTATAAGTTTAAAATATTGATGCATATATGATCAAATATCTACGATGAAAAAATATCAGCCGATATAATTATAAATAATAAGAACAATAAGCGATGAAACTTTAAATTATTTGGTGTTAAAAAAAACATTTGCTAAATAATTATAAGTTTAAAAATTGTATATATGATCAAATATCTAGAGAAAAAAATAATCAAAATGATGAAAAAAAATTTGTGTTAAAAAACAACGCTAAAAATTTTTTAATTTATTAATAGAGATGTCTGTATATTAAATTAGATTGTGTATAAAAATTATAAAATTATTGTAGCAAATGTGACAGAAAAACCCAATAATCAACTTCAACAATTTATTCATACATAAATAGTCAGTTAAAGGATTTATAAACACTATAAATATAATATATGTATATATATATATATATATATATATATAAATAAAAAAAAGAAATATAAATAAAAATAAAAAGAATTTATATATGTATAAATAAAAAATAATATAGTTTACTAGTTGTCTCATTGTTTTGTCCATCTTCTATAAATATATAATTATGTACAAAAAAAATATATATAAAGTATCCCAAATAAAATTAAATGATAGTAATCAACTAAATATATTTCTAAACCCTTCTGTCTTATCTGGATCATCCTATAAATATAAAATAATAATATCCTATATAAATAAAATAAAATTTTTAAATGTTTATTCATGATCTTTAAAATCTAATAAAATATTTATTCGTGCTGAATATTGTGGTTGAAAGTTATAAATTCATTTTTATTTTTCTATTTCATCATTTTATTACTCATTCAATATCAATTAAATTTATTATATGGAGTTTTAAGAATGGAAATTGGAAAAAAACTATTTCAAACTTTATCTTGTATAATTCAATAAAAATATAAGTAATTAAATAAATTTTTAACACAAACAATTTTGATAAAGTGATAAAAATATTAAATTCATTTCGTTTAAGACATGAAATCAAATAAACACCTAGAAGATAATTTTAAGTGTGACAAATTATGTATTTAAGTTTATTTTTTTATGATTCTAGATAAAAAAGAAGAGTAAATTTTAAAGTAGTGTAAATGTTTGAAGATAAAAAAATATATTTAATATAGTTAAAAAATAGATATGATAGAAATATTAAACATGAATTTTATTTGTTGTTTTGGAACTGTGACTGATTCATTTGACATAAATGAATTTTAACCCCAACACCACAATAATTTAAAGTGTTCAATAATCACTTATTGTTCACTTATTATTTATAATTATATAATCTATAATTATATCGGTTTATATAGCCGATTATAAGCCGATATAATTATAGATTATATAATTATAAATAATAAGTGAACAATAAGTGATTATTGAATACTTTAAATTATTGTGGTGTTGGGGGTTAAAATTCATTTGTGTAAATTAAACATGAATTAAAATAGTTTTGTATAAAAAATGATGATTATAAAAAATTGGAAAGAATTACTGTACATTGAGAAAAAATAATAAAGCAAGTAAAATCAATTTAAAGAGGTAAATAAATGTGAGGTAGAAAATAAAATGCATATTATTTTTGATTATTAGATTTGTATATTATTAAAAATATGTATCTTATTTTCTATATCATATTTATTTGCTTGAATATTATTTAGAATTATTAGATTTATGAAAATTATATGAAAAATATGAATTATACGTACTTTAAGTAAAAAAAGTCAATGAATCATATAACTGTAATTATTTTCTATGAATTCAATTACGCAAAAACTATTGTCGTTCATATTTCACTCATTTATCCATAAAACTGTTGCACGAATATAAACCATTTACAGTGACACGCTGCGTTTCGTTCGAATTAAATAGAAATATGCTTGTATAAATTGAATTCTGTGGCCGTTCGGAATCGTAAACAATCATGGCTGGCAGGCAAAGTGCAAACACACAAACGGCACGAAGTTGGCACATAAAACATGCCTGCGGTTTGAACTGAGCCACATTGTATGTGGCTGCGAGTTGTTGTCCCATTGCCCTTATCAAATGGTCTCTTGTTAATAAGGTAAATGTCCAATTGTCGATTTTAGGTAACGTGTATATTAAGTCAGCGTCTATGTAAAGCTCGAAAAGATTTTAATACCAGCAACGAAAATCGATACGTCAATTTAATCCTGATTGAATTTCAAATTAGCTATTTGAATGTTTTTAATGTACGATTTTCTTTCTTGATGAGAATAATGAATTTTAGAATCAGCTATATAGATTCTCGTCAAAATTCAGTATTTTAGCTAAATTTATATTTTAAAATCAGTTAAGAATTTAGCATCATAGAATATGAATAATTATTTAAATAAGTATTTTATACAAGGATATTTTAAGACATTCAAGATTTTTTTTAAAAAAATGAAAAAAAGATATAAACAATAAAATCAATTTAAAATTATTTAAATATTTAAAATATTATACATACATATAAAAAAATATAATAAATAGTATTATTAAAATTGTATATTCATATTAGATTAAATATTCAATTTTGAAATTAAAAGATCTTTATTTATATTGGTATTTTTCAAGGAAATAGAATTATCTAAATTTAGTGGAAATTTTTTTAAAGAAAATCGTTGTATAAGAAAATTAAAATCAGTAATTGTGGAAGTTAAGAAAAAATATTTTGTCAATTCTGATTTACAAAAAATCTGTCAATTCTACAATTTTGTCAATTCTGTTTTTTTTTTTTTTTATTTAGTATTTCACTTAAATCACTACTCAAAACCAAAAAGTATTATAAAGATATGTAATAATCATTCAATGTCAAACCTATTCGTTAAAATAAAGAGTATTTTAAGTATAATAGAATTTTAAATTGAAATAAAATGCATACTAATTGACCGGATGACCATTTATTTGGTATTATTTAAAAGATTATTTTATGACATTAATATTTAAAAACAATTTCGGGCATATATGCACCAAGGTTACTTGTGAAATACCGCAATTTGTCAGTCCAATTTCGTGTCACTTTTTCAAGAAATTGGGGCCTTATGACCGCAATAATACGAGTTATGTTGGTTTCTAATACCTCAATCGTTGCTGGATTATCAGTTTAAACCAGAAACTTCAGTAAAGAAAATAACCTAGAAACATATCCAAAGAAAATAACCTAGAGGTGTCAAATCACACAATCGTGGAGGTCACTTCACAGGATAACGTTATTGCCCAATTTTTGTTTCAATAACTCGATGGTTTCGTTTGAAGTATGGCACGTGGCATCGTTCTACTAAAACCACATCTCTTCCAGATCGATGTCATACAAATTTGGAAACAAATAATCTTTGATCATTGTTCTGTAATTTACACTATTGATGGTAACTCGTTCTCTGGCTTTATTTCGAAAGAAATAAGGTCTGATGATGCTATCAGTATGCAAAATACACCATATAGTACATTTTTCTGAATGTAACGAGCTATCGTGAATCCCTTCAGGATTGGTTTTACTCTAAATGTGACAATTTTGCTTATTAACACACCTGTTAAGTCAAAAATGAGTTTCATCACTGAACAAAATTTTGTGCTCAATAAGTTTGGAGAACAGAACACTGATTTTTGAAATAAATTTCCACAATTTGGAAACGTTTCTCAAGTATAAAACGTTCCATAATGATTTGCCAAAGTATACTGAATTCAAATGTCACTTATAGTGCACAAACTGATAGCTATCTCTATCGAAAGTTATATCAACCTAAAAAACACCTTTATTGAAAATTTAATGTCGATTTTTATTGAAATTTTTGAAAATTAGATTGAATAAGAGCTTTGTTGTTTATAAAAAATCGTGGATTGAATTGTGTTTAATAATTAAATAAATCGTCTGGCAGACAAAGTTACTGACTGATATTATTTAAAAATTGAAATTTAAAGTCGTATTTTATAGTTCTTTTTGTACGTTTAGAATTATATACAAATTTTCTAGACAATTCAATACATCAAAGACATTATCATAACCGAATAACTCATTTAAATGAGTAAATACTTGTTCTTCTATACTCGATCCATCTCCATATTACTAAATAATTATCTTTTATAAAAAAAGCATTCAATCTTGTATAGAACGAAACTATTCAATTGAAAAGAACTCATACGTTTTTATTTAGTTTTTTTACTTATAACATTTCGTTCATCGTATCCAGTTCAATGTATAAAACGTACATCAAAGAGAAAAGTTTGGAGAATTTCAGTTTTAAAATAATGTGCCTGGAGCAATATCTAACCTAACTGTTTTTACTATATAGAACGCAGTTTACATGACATAGAGTCGTATTATATGAATATTTTTTTCAGATAACACTTTCGTATCAAAACTCAACGTAGATCAAAATAAATTTCATGTGGTCGGGAGTTGATAACGTGGATTATTCAATGACATCAATCATTTTACTTAGAAAAGTTATAAACAGGACGTTTTGGGATTGGGTATTAACAATTTATTGTATAAGTTTATTATTTTATTAAATTATGTATCATCCCGGATTGATTTTTTATTTGTAAAAACTCTATTAATTTTTTTAGAAATCAATAATTAAATAAATACTGGAAGATTTTATTAAGATATAAAATTAAATTATTGATATTATATTTACTTGTATGATTATTAACTTGCATAAATTATAAAAAAATGTTTTTTTTTCTCAAATAATTCTTTTTGCTATTAAAAAAATATTTTAAATAAATCATTCTTTTATAAATGTGTTCAATAATTATTTATTGTTTATTTTATTAACTGATATACATTTTAATAACCTTGATATTATCAACATAATGGTACAGTATTTTTTTTGAGCTTTGTAATTTTATACACATAAGTAATTTTTGAGAAAAAATACAAAATTTTCTACAATTATTTCTAATATTTACAAATTTTGTTAATTATTGATTTACTCTATTTTGATTTATAAATATAGCACCTATTGATAATTTAACAGTTATAAATAATTTCAAAATGAATATTAATACTAATAACTTCATGTAAATAAGTTAATATAATATATATATATATATGTATGTATATATATATATATACATATATATATATATATATATATATATATATATATCATATATATATATATAGAGAGAGAGAGAGAGAGAGAGAGAGAAAAGTTTTCCAATAAACGTTTCAGAAGTTTAAATGGAAATAAAAAGTAATTAATTAATTAATTAATTATTTTTTATTTTTAAGCATATTCAATGGCATTAAGGGGGTATTCTAGTTTAGACGTACGAATTTTAGGTGTTTTTTCGGAAGCTATAAAAAAAACAACAAATATTTTTTCTATCCATTTTTTATCATTTATTTATTGATATTTTAAGAGTATAAAAAAATATTATTAAAAATAAAAAAATCAAAATTGAAAAAGGTACAGGCTGGCAAAGTGGGGGCTCGAAAAAAAAGGTGTCTCCTGGTTGACGTGGTTCCAACCCTTTCGGTCATGTGAAACAACATTTTTTTTGAAATTATTGAAAAAGAAGGTTGTAGTAGTATCTTCGTCTAGGGAAATTAAAAAAAAATTTTTTTCGCAAAATGGAGGCAGTGTGAAAAAACAGTCATTTTTTTGCCCTATTTTTTCAACTTTCGGAATTTTTTAAAAATAGTAAAAAACAAAATTTTCAAAAAATCCTAGGCAGAGGCAATTACTGTTATATTGAGAAGCTCTGTACCAAATTTCAAGTAAATCGGTCCATTAAAACTTGAGATATCACGTCAACCGTGTCGAAAAAAGTAGTTTCGAGAAAAACGCGTTTAAAGTTGATTCGTTCCGGCCAGACCGGATTGGTTGGCGCGTCACAAAAATAGCTATAACTCCGAAAATAATTCGAATTTCGAAAAATCCTCTTAAGGACATATTCTTAAAGATCTAAACTTTGAAAATATACAAAAAATTAATCGATGTTTTCGAAATTCTAGACTAGAATACCCCCTTAATAATGGAACACAATTTCACTCATATGACCACCATGATTTTACTTGACATAGTGCATTCATTGGGCCTTTCCACACTAGTCAACATACATACAGTATTCACGGCCCATTACCACTAGTCTCACACGCTTTTACCCGAAAACTAATTTTTTTAGGTGGGGGAGTTTGGTGATAAGAGGGTGTGAGACGAGCGGTAATGGGCGTGAATACTGTATGCATGTTGACTAGTATGGAAAGGCCCATTTAGTTCAATTTTTAGTCACTTTTTTACACAATTATGACCCAATTTCATAAATTACAGATTTAATGTTTCTTTTGAATGCTTCTGTTGATTGTGGTTTATCGCATAAATAAATAATTTTATATAATCCTACAGAAAATAATCCAATGGAGTTAGATCATATGATCTTGGTGGCCAATTAATGGGTCCATTTCATGAAATAATCGACTTATTAAGCTCTTGCTTCAATAAGTTTATTGAAGTTTTTACAATTTCTAAACGTTGTTGAAGTGTTAAACGTTCAATAATAATTTGTCAAATTATACTGAGTTGGAATGTCAATTCAAACATGACTTGCACCAGCTGTTAAATTTCTGGCATTCTTATTAGAAATCTCTCTCTCTCTCTCTCTATCTATCTATATATATATATATATATATATATATATATATATATGTATAGATTTATATAAGTGAACAGTTCTATTTTTTCAAGAAAACCGTACCAATTAGCATTAATTTGCTAACATGGTTTTAATTAGAGCTTAAACGAAAATCTCTCGATCGACGTTTATGCATAAACGTACCTTTTAGATACCACTACATACACGCTCATATTTATAGAATCCCCGTACTATATGTAAATATGGAAATTATGAATTTGATTTACATTTTCGATTTGAATACAGCTAGTTTGGTTAGGTATCCGTTGCTGTTGCGACGTTCGAACCGCGTCGCTGTTGTTGATTTTGCACTGGTTGTGTCATGTTCCTTCATGCGTTACAAAAGATCTATTTACGAAAATGTGTTTACGTGTTATATATTCACGCGCAACTTTTCTCATTTCTCTCAGGTCGTACTATTGCCAGATTAACGCGTTCTCGTCGAACGGGTTTATTTCGAATATATTAATTTATACCCGATGTGTTCGTATTTATTTTTCGATTAAGGGATTTGAATATTTGTTGGTAGCGAAATAAATAGATTTTTCGAAAAGAATATTTGAATAATTGATCAAGTTTTGTTGATGAAATTCATTGTTTATATATTTTATAAATGTTTTGAAAATATTATAAACGATATTTTAAAAAAATCATTTATATTACAAGTAACTATTTTTTTTAAATGACAATAAAAAATATTGTATTTATTGAAAACCATATATATATATATATATATATATATATATATATATATATATATATATATATATATATGATATTTGACTTGAGGTATCACATGTTCGAAACATGTGAATATAATTTGACTGGTATAACTTTATACAATGTTTCGACAATCAGCTGTCTCACTAAAAAGCGTTCAGTCTGATTTCAATGAGCTTTTCGAACGTTGTGTTGGTATAATTTATGCGTGCATGGATTATTGGCAAATGTTGATCAACTGTTCAACGTCGACTAGCTGTTATATTCGACTTCAAGTATTTATACATCGGGCGTGTGGACACATTCATCGCAGATAAACGACTGGTTATAACCGAATTCAATTGGCTGCTATAATTTATGGTTAGTTATTTTTTTTCGACGCCGATCGAGCGCGAACAGTACAGATTTTCTCGTACATGAAAAATGAAAATTGATTCTTGTTGATGTGTTTTATTATTTTTTTTCCAACGGAATTCATTCATTGACACGGTTTGATTTTGAAAAGGATTAATGTTTGGTTTGGAAATATTTTGTATTTTAAAAATTAGAGATGTCTCTAGTATACGTTTTGAAAAATTGTAATATATATTTATTGCTGACATAAAGCGATTTAAAAATTGTATTTTTATTTTTAATAAAAATTTAAAATATATCTTGTTGGGATTTGAAAATGTGATACTTGTTTTAATTTTTTGAAAATCATTTGTCTACTTTTTGACAAGTAAATCATTGTTCATTAAGTATAAATATATACAAGGATTATTTTTCATTTCGACTTAAAATTTTGGAAATATTTATACTAGCAAGATAAATAAAGATTAATTACACAAATATATTTAAATAAAATTTTTTGAACAGAAAATAAAAAAGAAAATGGTTGACTTTGAAAACTAAATAATGAAATTATTGAAATATTTGATAAGAAATGAAATGGTTTTCAATATATGTTTTAGAAGATTTTTTTTGAAAATAAGAAGATAAAAGATAATTATATTAATTAGAAATGTCTATGAATAAAATTACTCAAAAATAAATGTGAGATAATAAAGGCAGATAAAGAAAATAAATATTTGTATTGCATTTCAACCACAAATCAAAACTTAAAAGAGAAGTAAATAAGTAAATAGAAAAATATTTTAGTAGAAAGATAAGTAAATAGATAAATATTTTTTCACACACACACACACACACACACACATATATATATATATATATAGGTGTTTTTTTAGGCGTGTTTGAATTTTAAATTGAATCCCTATCGAAAGTTCTATCTAACCTAAAAAATCATTCCTTATACATATAAATGTGTGTATGTATGTATATATAAAAGTATGATAGATGTTTTTTAGATTATATAGAACTTTCGATAGGAATTCAATTTAAATGTTATCACACTATAAAAAACATTTATATTTTTGTAAAGATTTTATTATATAGTGAGTTTTTTTATATCATAATATTTTTTTTAATTTTTTAATAAAATGTTTAAATTTTTTTTATAAATATAAATAGTATATTTTTTTTAAGAGTGGCGTGATTTGAGAATTATTTGAGAAGAGGCGATATTTTTATCGAAAATGATTAAAATGTTTTTTATCTACAATTTGAATTTCAGATTGTTTATGTCTTAAATAGAAGAAATTTCCGGACTATCTAGTGATGATACGGGTTA
Source organism: Neoneuromus ignobilis (assembly GCA_029203775.1). Taxonomy (NCBI): domain Eukaryota; kingdom Metazoa; phylum Arthropoda; class Insecta; order Megaloptera; family Corydalidae; genus Neoneuromus; species Neoneuromus ignobilis. Next base: position 7,492,134 of record CP092091.1, on the reverse strand, counting down.
AATCACTTGAAAATCGGATTATCCGAACGTTTAAAAACAAATTGCATGTTTATACAGTTAAGTAATTCTTGTAAAAGGTCTTCGATGTCCGACATTATAAATAAATATATGCAAACGTAAACGAAACGTACATAAATAACTTACGATTTGTATAGCAGAGTGTCCACAGTCCGGAAACGGTCAGTTTGCTGAGGTAGTCCCTTTCTCCGGTTCCGTTGTACGCCGGGTTACGCATGCGTTCGTCTGTGTACAGCCACTGGTTCGTTGCGACGGCCACGGTGACGATGGCTAACGACAACGATGCCAGCGTCGGTGTCAGACCCCATAGAAACGTGACGGCCAGCTCGAGATGGCGGAGCGAGAGCGTCGAACTCCCGTTGCTCGTCGTACATGGCGGTGGCGGTACCGGGAACCCGCCGGACTGCGAAGGCATAGGCGCGTGACGTAGATTCGCCGGCGGGTCCGGAAAACCGGCGGGCAAGCTTGCAGGAGACGTGCACGCCGATTCTGCCGACGTCAACGTCGGAGCGCTCTGGTGGTGCGCGTGTTGCTGTTGCTGTTGTTGTAGATGATTATGTTGATGATGGTGATGATGGTGGTGATGGTGCTGCTGGTGGTGGTTCTGGTTCGTTCTCGTCGGCGCCGTGATGGCGCCACGATGCATTATGCGACTGTAAAGAGATTCATAGCGCTGTTTATCTGCCGTACGAGCGATTCGAATGTATTGAAAAATCGGAATTTAAGTTCGAATGTTTCGGTAACAGCTATTGGAAATCTGTCCAAGGATAATATATTGAACGGGTAACAAGAAATCGCGTTCGAACAATGTATCGTAAATACCTAGAATCTACAAACAGGAGATACACATTTCACATCTGTACGTCTAGACTATAACAAAGAACCGACGGCATTTACAATGTCCTTTTTATTCACAATAATTTATATATATATTAAAAAACTATCTTAGAACATTTAACAAAAAATATTCTTGCTAGAGATAAAATGTATATATAGAGACAAAAAGTGAAAAATATATAAATTTAAAAGTCGTTAAAACTTCCTTACATTTTTTTCAAATATACTTACTTTATCATGACGCGGGGATTCCACTAGAAAATTGCCAAGTTATTGATGTATGGAAATAAAGGGTTGATTCAATGTTGTTATCCATATTTGTAACTGTCGAAGTACACAAATCTGTAACAAAAGAAACCATTTTTAATTATCATTAAAATTGCTCAAAGTAAAAATTATGATAATATAGGTGGCCTAAATGAGACTGAAGGATAGTAAATCATAATAAATGATAGTAAGCAAGTAAATGTATGTTTAAACCTTTCAGGCTCATTAAAGCTACCCTATATTTCTTTCATTGTGTGAAATTGCTATAAATATTTCAATTATAGTGTGGTTTCTATTTTGATAGGCTATGGAGATATTTTTTATATTTTATTAAAAATAAATAAAAATAAGATCTTTTTTAAAATCTAAAATATAGGTGTTTTTTAAACGTGATAGAACATTAAAATCAATCTCTATTGAAAGTTCTATCTAACCCCAAAACATCCTATATATATGTATATATATAAAGGTATGATAATTATTTTTTAGGTTAGATAGAATTTTCGATAGAGATTCAACTTAAAATTTTATCACGCTTGAAAAACATCTATATTATATTGTTTTTAGATTTATTATTTAAATACTGTTATATTTTTAAAATTTTGTTAGTCAATGTTAAAATATATTTTTAAAAATATTACAATTAATAAATATTTTGTTCATGTTTTTTTTTTCTCAGAAAAGTACACAATATTCTGTATTTATGTTTAAATTTTTAAATACAGAATAATTGAGATTCATTTCTTAAATTATTTTTTTAGATTTAAATGATTAAATCATAAATATTTGTTTAAGAAAAATTCCAGTAACATTTTATATATGGTCATCCAAATGTGACGCCTAGATTTGTGTTTTATTAAAAAGAAACAAAAAAAAACTATACTCATGTCTCCTTGTACACCACACTATACATATGTTTCTTTTTTTCAAATCTAGATGTCACAAACCATTCTTTTTAACAACATAAGATTGTATAAAAATGTTAAATAATCACAAAACACAAATGATTTACTCCACTTAATAATATAATATTTTATATATTCAATAATTTATTCATTTTATTTGCTGATGTTATTGAATATTTTTATTAATTTTAATTTCTTATGATCATTTGATAAATTAATTTTTTAAAAATAAAGGTACAGTAATATATAATATTTTAGTTTTTTTAGACATCAGGTTAAAATGTTATCAAATAAAAAAAATCCATCATAAATCTTTAAACTTGTTTTTTAGAAATAGTTGACTAAACAATAACTCCAGTATTGTTATAATGAAAATCGTACGTTTTATTCAATTTCCAACTAAATATCCGTGACAGTATATTAAACTCGTACAAATGTTACTTTTGTGTTTGTGACCTTTCCATCTCTCTAGAAACATATACACTACAATCATAATGAAAGTTTTAACTCAGCAAACAACGAACATCATTCAAATAGAATGTAATTAATTCGCCCCGCTCATAATTCAAACACTGGCGAATATACGTTTGTATCAATTCAACGATCACTTCAATGAATATTTATTGTACACGAAAACATAGTTATAACCCCGAAACTCGTACATTCAACGCGGAACTATTCGGTTGACATAAATACTTAGCTTGAATAGTTTCTATATATGTATGTTCAAATATTCGCCTCCGTCGTGTAATCACTAGGATGTATGTCTGGCCGACGGGCGGGTTGGATGGTCCCTCATCAGTTCTCGGGCGAAACACTCGAGAAAAGGGTATGAATGGTATATGATACGGTCAACCAAAGGTCAAATAATGTATGGTGCAGCGGAACGCAAACACACACACGTGGCGGTACACGTGTGAATATCTTTAAAGGGGCTAAGATAAATGATATGGCAAAGTTGCCGGCGAAACATCGCCGTGATGGATGGCCACGGAATGGATCTTTCGATGAAGTTGAATGAGTGAATGAGTTGTGGGTTTGTGTTATATGAACGCTTTTATACACACATACACATCAACACATCCATCCATCCATCCAAATATATATATATATATATATATATATATATATATATATATATATATATATATATACTGCTACTTGCTTCATTCAACCAAAATTTTCTGAAATCTTTTTAAAAGTTAAATTTTTTCGTCAATCACAACTAACATAAACACATTTGAATTTATTCATACATATAAAAGTAGTTTATTGTCTGAAAAACATTTTTTTTTCAATTTTTTTAATAAAATATTTTTATATTTCATTATATACTTTAAGTAAAAAAAATTGATAAATCAGAAATTATTGAAAATATTAATAATAAGAAATTATCCAATTTCAGGTTTTGACATGAATAAATCACTTATTATGAGAATTTAACCAGTAAAATGAAATACTTAATAAAATATAGTTAGAGTAGTAGCTTAAGTCTCTATGGAGGTAGTTCTATTTCAATTTTAATCTTAGGGATTATGATTCATCTTGGTTGTAACATAAGTCTTCATAATTAACATAGTGTTAGAGGAATTTCATATACATTACTCATATTAATTCTTTTATTTATTTATTTTATATATTTTTTGTCAAATTTTGTATTTAGTTGACTAGATAAGTTGTCTTCAATTGATTTTCTAACAAAATTCAAATATTTTATTATTCTTGTTGATATGTAAAAAATTAAATTTCTATAAACAAAACTAATTTTATATATTTGGAATTTTGACTAATTCACTTGAACATAAATGAATTACTCAACATAACATTAATATAAATGAATTACATATTCAGATATTCAAGAAAATATAGGGTGAAATATGAGACTGGGGAGTTTAGATATATATTTACTTATTTATTATCATTTAATATTTTTTACTATCTTTCAGTTACATTTGAGCCACCAAATTTAAGCCAAATTACTCTATGAGTGTAATGAACATTTTTTTCTTGTTCTTTATCAAGAGGAAATGAAAAATAACAAAAATGTATTTTTAGTGTTAACAATAAATTATTTTTTTAAAAAATATTTATATTCCATAAAATGTTATTTATTTTTGAAAATTTTTCTAATAAAATAAAACGTTTTTTTTAATATATTTATATTCCATAAAATGTTATTTATTTTTGAAATTTTTTCTAATAAAATAAAACGTTTTTTTAAATTTTTATATTCTAATAAAATAAAACGTTTTTTTAAATATATTTATATTCCATAAAATGTTATTTATTTTTGAAATTTTTTCTAATAAAATAAAACGTTTTTTTAAAAATATATTTATATTCCATAAAATGTTATTTATTTTTGAAAATTTTTCTAATAAAATAAAACATTTTTTCTAAATATTTTTGTTCTGATATATAAATAATTTATTTAAACATCACAAAATTTTATAAAAGCATTACATTAACATTTATTATTCCTTTGTATGTATTTTGATGTCCATGCTATTATTTTTAAAATAATATATTATAAATTGACAATGAAATATCTATCAGTAAATAAAATGAACAATATTTTTTTTAATATTTGTATAAAACCTTTCATTTGGGCCACCCTGCACTTTTAATAATGTACATATAAAATGTATGAGTACATATAAAATGTATTTTTACAATTAACAAATTTAATATAAATTAATTAAAAAAAATTCTATTTCATAAAATATTCTTCGTTTTTGAATTTTATTTTTAATAAAATTAAACATTTTTTCCTAATATGTTTGTTCTGACATATAAATAATTTATTTAAACATCACAAAATTTTATAAAACTATTAAATATTCACTCATTATTTATTTCATACCCTTGTACGTATTTAATTATTTTTAAAATATATTATAAATTGGCAATAAATTATACATGAATAAATAAAATTACAAATAAGTGATTATTTACCATTTGTATAAAATCTTGTAGTGTTGAAAATTGTTATTAATTTCAGTACAATTAAATTAGCCACCATTCTAAATAAATAAAGATTTTTTTTATTAATCATCACATAATCCTGTTATTTTTGAAAAAAATTAACATACATTAACATATTCATATTATTTATCTTTTAACGAGCTCATACACAAGATAAATTCGCTTAAGCTCAAGAATCTACGACTTTGATAACACTAGAGTAACTAAAATAAAAAAAGCACAATATAAAAATTATCTCGAATGAAATTCCAATATACACTTTATTTTTATCTTCAAGCCATGGAACATCCCATATATATATATATATATATATATATATATATATATATATATATATATATATATATATATACTTGTACATTTATCGCACTTTTTGTTTATTTGTTTCGATCGTTGCACGTTTTAAATGGTCATTAAAAGAGTTTTTATTTCGGCTTTTAATATTTCTTTTTGCTGAACATGAAATTTATATGATAATTTTGTAAATAATAATATCCATTTTTTCTTTTTATTACTTGTTATCTTTGTTTCCATTCCAGTGATAAAAATTATATCAGGTTTTATATCGTTTATGTTTGTATTACATAAATATATATATATATATATATATATATATATATATATATATATATGTATATGTATATACAGTGCGAAAAACGTTTAGAAGTGAAGTAATATTTAGGAAATTGTGAAGATTACGGGATATTCGGATGGATTTCTTCTAAGTCATTCGAATCGTACAGCTCACATCAATTATTCAGACGTCGGAAAATTTCTGTTTCTTGTTGGAAAAGTCTTTTTTTATTTCGAACTGAAATAAAGTGAGTGGTTGTAATTAACACTTTGATGTCTTAAAAGATGTGAGATTAGTGTTTGTATTTTTCTGTCTCTTTTTTTCTCTTTCTATATATAAATAAATGTACATAGATATGTTTTTATTATAATATAAGGTTTTTTAATAAGAATGACAGAACTTTGACAGCTGGTGGAAAAGATATTTACATTTTTTTAAGGTTATTTTGATATTTCAATTCAGAATAGTTTGGCAAATTATCATAAAACATTTAACACTTCAATAACGCTTAGAAATTAAAAAAACTTCAAAAAAGTTTAATGAGTCCATTATTTTACGAAATGGACCCATCAATTGGCTACCAAAACCATGTGATATATTTCTATTGAATTATTTTTTGTGAAGTTATGTGAAATCATTATGTTGATAAACCACAAGCAAGAAAACATTAAAAGTAAATATTGAATGTGTAATTCATGAAATTAGACCACAATTATGTGAAAGAGTGACTAAAAATTAGACTAAACGAATGCGTGGTGATCATGTGAGTAAAATTGTATTTAATAATTAATGCCATAGAATATTTTTAAAAATAAAAAAAATAACTAATTAAATAATTAGTTTTGGTTTTATTTCCATTTAAACTTTTGAAGCACTTATTGGAAAATCTTATAAATTTAATTTTTTTATCTTTTATTTACTTATATTGATATTTTCTATAGGATGATCTAAATGAGATTGAAAGATTTAGACACTATCATTTATTATTCTTTACTATCCTTCAGTGTTATTCTATATAAAATCATTTTTAATAAAAAATAAAATCAAAACTTACTGACTAAATATTCACAATTTAAAATTCGACTATATTAAAAAAAGAGATAAAATTATTATTTATAAAATTTGTTTAATGATGCTATTATGCTTGGAAGTATATCATTATTATTAGTTTTATTATCACCGACACTTTTTATATTATTTACAAAACTTTTATAAGAAACACTTATTATTCAACTACTTGTGTTTTATATACAGTAGTCGTACTGTTTCATTTCCATTATATTACTTTTTTATTTGTGTTTTATAAAGAAGTTTTGAAAAAGTTCTTGGTATGTCGACTAGAATTTATTGACGTCGCTACTATAGTTTATGAATATAGGAAGGAAGCGTTAATAATAACATAAAAGATGCTGTTTATATGCCAGTTTACTTTAAAACAATATTGAAAAGTATACACATATAATAATGCAGGTAGTTTTTTTCATATCTTAGTCTGTTTTTTTATAAAAGATATACGGATAAGACAATATAATTATAAAAAAAATATTATAAACTTTTTTAATATTTTATTATCGTTTATTTTGTAGTTTTTATCAAATATAATCAATATGGTATGATGTCAAGTACTTTATATTTGATTTAAGTGTTTTTTTATAAAAAAATGAATTATTGTTACAATAATTTGTATAATCGATTTTGGTATTTGTGTTGTTTTAAAAAAATGACTTGATTTAACAAAAAATCAAAATATTCCTAAATATATAAAATATTAACTCGATTATTGATGGTACATTTTGTATAATCAATAATTGAATGGATAGAAAATAGTTTACAGTTGTAAATTTTTTAAAAATTAATTTATCTATTAAAAACGAATAAAATATGAATTTTAAAAACTAACAAATAGATTTTCTTTACAAAAAAAATTAAGAAAATTGTTAATACACAATGATTTATATTCAAAAACAATATTAAATTGGATATAAGCCATAGAAACACATTTACGATTTACTCAAACTATTCAAAAAAATAATAAATAAATATTATTCACGGTTATTTAATTTTAGATGAATTTCAGTTTAATGATTCTTAACAATCTTGGCAATTCGTTGATATCTGAAGATGTAATTCGATTTAGCAACGCTTTTACAAGAATCCTCGTACGTAGATACGGATTTACCATAATGTATGGAGGGTGTGTCGACGCATTCATCTTTTGTGGGGTCGTGAGTCAGGAGAAGAGGTTGGACCTGTGACAGGATATGCACTCACTGGACCAATTCAACGGCGTTAGCGGTTGCATCGTAGCCAAACCTTATACATTTGCATATATATGTATATCTTTTTATGTATATATTTTTTTTTTGTACGGCGTACAGGATATATGCACATACTCTCAGTTAAATGATGCATTAAAATGTTCCTCTTCTTTTAAGATAATGTGAGCAGTGCTCGTGATCGTGTTTTAAATACGAACTGGATGTGAATTTTATCTACATTGTTCGAGTTTTTATCACAGTTAATGTTTTATTATCATTAAAGAAATACAATAGAAAATTTAGATTTTTCGAAGAGTTCTCTCTCTCTTTCTCTCTCTCTCTCTATATATATATGTAATTTGTATTAAAGCATCATTTAGTAAAGTAGAATTGTAATTTTATAATAAATATTTATTTTCAACTTCACACAAATCAAAAATTTCCAGTAGGAAAAAAATTGAAAAATGTTGAGAGAGATAAAGATTCTAGAATAAGATTTAATATTTTTAAGTTTAATTATGTTTTTAATTATACAAAAAATTATTAACTAAATTAGGGCAAAATTATTTGAATTTCAAATTTTATTTTGTATTAATATTTGATTTTTTTATTAATATAAATTTTATGTACTGTATTTTAATATTATATTTCTTAATATTTATTTACGCCATTCAAACAAATATATAACAAATTAAAATAAAAAATTCATAATGTATATTTTTATCATAACTACATTTTTTTATAAAAAATTATGGATAAGGAAAGATAATTATAAATATTTTTTATATAAGTTATCGAAAATGAGATTAAAATAAAAAATAATAAATGAGAATAAGCAAGTAAATATATATTTAAACTTTACAGTGTTATTTGAGCCACTTTTTCTCTCTATCTCTCTTTTTCTATATATAAATTTGTTACTGAAGGAGGAAAGAATTGTGTTGATTGAAATTTCGGAAAAAACTTTCATTCAGTATTGGATTAAAAGGAGCTAAGGATGATGATGACTTGTGTGTAATTATTTTTCGAAAAAAATTCTTTAATTTTTTTTAAAAAAGTTAAAATATTTCGTTCTCAAAAAGTGTATAATATATAAATATTTTATAGTTTATTTTTTATAGAAATAAAAAACAGAAAAATAAAAAAGTATAAAGAAGAATTTTATATATTCAAATGAAAGTATTTAAATGCATGTTCAACAAAAAAAATTAGAAACCAGACGATGATAAGTATAAATAATCAACTTTTTTAAAAAATATTTTAGTAAAGAGATTTAATTTTTAGATACCACAAATTCAGATGAGTATTATAAAGTCTGTATGAATTTTCCATGTAAAAATAGATAAAAAAACGATCAATAAAAATTAATAAATTCCATTTTATTCTATTCTACAGAGAGCATTTGAAAATATAAATAAAAAAAGCTGAAACGTTCTCAACGATTTCCATTAAGTGTACCTCGTCCAATCAACATTCTCCAAATTCCTTTCATACGATCATCACAAAATTATATATACCTATGTCATAAATGTTCGTCGCGCTTAAAAATTCAAAACACACAGACAAACGAATTTCTTAACATTTTAGTATCGTACTTTGTTAATGCTGCACACAGTTTTATCACAGTCCAGAGTGGCTTTACAACATGGAAGTGTAATCCCACTTAGTGAAAAGCTGCTTTTCAACAAGACAAGAACTTCACTGCCATAAAACGGCTTCACTATTCATATTCAATGAGCGCATTAGACTATACAGACATGTAATAAAGATTCATTTCTCGAAATGTATTTTAAAATTTACTACTGAAAGATACGAATTTAATTACTACGTACAGTTTAATTATTAAACGGAATTAACGGTTTAATACTTGTATTATTTCAAATTATTATTAACATTGTACATAAAAACGGTATATGACAAGTCGGACTGGGAAAAAATTGGCCGGGTAAGCTTAATACAGAGCAGATAAATTCACGTTTGTATTATTCATCAGATAACGTTTATATACTTTACATTAAATACAACTGCGAAGATAAATTCGTGCAGATTTAATTATTGTTACAGCTGCGTTTATTTAAAATAATTGATTTTTGTATTGTTTGTGAAGATAAATGGAACAGAAATCGTAAAAAATATTCTATACTAACACAAATTAACCAAAAAAAGGAATTTTAATAAAACTGAAAAAGAATATAAAATGTACTATGTAAATGAAAAAGTTCTGATTTTAAATTTAGATTATTTTAATTTTTTTCATAAAATCAAAATTTATTGTTAAATTTTAAATGGAAAAATTATTATAATTTAATAATATATTTATTTATTTTTTTAAAATCATTTCTGTTTATGTCTTAAAGAAATTTTGTTAAAAGATTCAACTGATAGATTTAATTATACATCAGTATTTTTCCTACATAGGCATTTAAACTGAATTCATTGTAGTAAATAGTGAGTATAAATGAATCTATTATCAAATTTAAAATTTATAAAAGTAGTCATTATTTTTTAATAATCAGTTGAAATTATTTTTTACAATTTCAAAAATAAAATAGGTTTATTTAAAAGATTAATAATTTTTGTATTAAATGAGTTTAAATAAGAATTTAAAATAAATATACAAACAGAATTTTTTTTAATATAAAAATCATTTTTGATAATGAAATATTCGATGATAGATTAGGCAGTTTTTATATATTTTTATAAAACTTAAATCCATTATTGAGGATTCATGGTAAAAATTGATCTAAAAAAATATTTGAAGTTCTTGAAATAGATTTATAAAATTTTATCATTATTTTATTTTAAAATTTAGTTGCTGACATATATATATATAGAGTAGCCTAAATGAAATTGAAAAGTTTAGATAAACATTTACTTGCTTAATATTCTTTAGTTTCATTTGAGCCATTTTATAGTTTAGTAAAAAAAATTTTTTTACTATTTTTTAAAAATTTGTAGATTTCTCAAAAGTATCAATAATATATTTTTTATTTAAAAAAATGTTATTATTTATCAAAAGCAAGTCTTGAATTAAAAAAATATTATTAAACACATTTTATTGTATTTATAAAAAATATGGTCACATATTTTCTACTATTGTACATTTAATTGTACAGCTTTATTAATTATTTATTTTAAAAATAATTTTTTTCTTAAATTCTAACACAAATGAATCATTCAATCAATGTCTCAAAATTAAATACTATTTAACACATTTTATAGTACTAATAAAAAATATGATCTTTTATTTTGACTGCATTTAATTATATAGCATTATTAATTATTTATTTTAAAAAATGAAAAATATTTTCAAATTTTAATACAAAGAAATCATTCAACCCAATAACTCAAGATTTTATAAAAATATTAAATAACCAATTATTGATCATTTTATCTGTTGTTTTACATTTCGATGACTATGGTATCAACAGAGTATTAATTTATAAAATCTGACAAGTGGTTCATTTGTGTTAAAGTGAATTTTCCATAATAGCAAAATAAATAATGCTTTTGAGTGTTTTAACAAGATAAGTTTCCTAGTTTGTGATAAAAAAATGTATAAGACCGATAATTTAGTTTGTGTTAAAGTGAATTTGCTACAGTAGCAAAATTAATAGCGTTTTTAAGTATTTTAACAAAATATGTTTTACAGTTAGTGTTAAAAAATGTACAAAACCAATAATTTTAATGGTTTTATATTCCAAAAATTATTTTTCTGTGTGTAAAAATTTTTTCATATGAAATTAGAACTTACAATTAAAAACATTTTCAAAATTTATAAATTTAAACTCAAATGCAGTAATATAATATAAATTTGGCACTAGTGATGTTAAATGTTACAATAAATAAGTGTTGTGCAATACTCAACAGTCGAGTAAATTAAAATCTAATTAAGAAAACAAAACGAATTTCAGACTGTGCGAACGCCAGAAACAGAGATTAAAATAAAATCGAAAAAAACATAATAAAATTCACAACACTCGTCGTACAGTTCGTCCTTTCCGGTATATAAATAAATAATAGCGTACGCTAGTAAAACAGAAAATAAAATGAGTGAAACACATCTCAATAAGTATTATCGTTTATCAGTACTGAAAAACGAACGAATCGAATCGATTCCGGCAATGATCGGTTTTAATCTCACTAAAAACGGAGATAAAATAAAAATTAACCGCCCGACAATCCGAGCACTGAAACGACGTTACAGCTACACCGCTGCTGGTGCTGGTTCTTCTTCGTCGTCGTTGCAACGAGACGACGGAGATACTCGCTTGACTTTGGCATTGGGCCAGTGCGGATGGGCAACGGATACGCTTCTGGCGATCTGCAGACCGTTACGAACCGCAACGACGAGCCGGCAGAAGCATCGAGAGGTAGGTGGTAGCATAACAGAAATTCAGTAGCAGGAAAAAACGACTGGTCAGTAATATTAAAGATGTTTTGGGAATAAAAAAGTGGAACTCGCGTTGCCACCGCAGTGTATAAATATATGAAAGATTAAAATTGCATCTTGAATGGAATTTCATATTACATGATACATACGTATACACGTTTTTGTAAAATCGTACATATATTTTTAGATTTATATATATATATATATATAGAGAGAGAGAGAGAGAGAGAGAGAATTTTGGGGTTATGTGAAATTATTGGTTTATGCTGATAAACCACAAAAAACACATGCATTAAAAATAAATATTGAATGTGTAATTCATGAAATTGGATCACAATTATGTGAAAGAGTGACTAAAAATTGGACTAAACAAATTTACTATGTCAAGCAAAGTTGTGGTGGTCATATGAGTGAAATTATGTTCCATTATTAATGCCATAGAATGTGCTTTAAAATAAAAAAATAAATAACTAATTAATTAAATACTTTTTGTTTCCTTTTCATTTAAATTTTTAAAGCGGTTGTTGGAACACCTTATATATATATTTCCCCTGTGAGGGAAACTGAAAATCTCCTTAATACATAGCAACAAGTTATTGCAAAAAATATCACTGATTAAAATTTCATTTTTCTTTTAAATTGAAAAATAAAGTTGATATTAAAAAAGGAAATTTAATTATGAATCGACCAAATTTTATTTCAAAAAAGAGTTGATTGGCAAAGTAAATATAGAAAAAATAAAAGACACAATCAAAACATATTAAGGAAAAATGAAATATTTTAAAAAATAGTACAGAAATTAAACAGAAATATAAATATTTTTAATATTATTTAATTATACTCAAAATAATTTTTATTTAAGTATGTAAGTTATTGAATATTATTGTACTTAGAAAATTAGTTACCACTGAAAATTTATTACTATATATTTGTTTTAGAACTATGGAAAATTCACACACAAAATAATTTTCACCCCTAACCCCACAATATGTTATAAAATGTTCTATAATCACTAATTGTTCATTTTGTTGTTTATAACAATAATGGGCTAATGTACATTTCGTTGGCGATGACATTATCATCAGATTCTTTTTGTTATAAAAAATTTTTTTTTGAGGGGAAAATATTTTTGATAGCAATTTCTAATTTTGTACGAAAAATGTTTACACATACAAAATTAATTTTTATATTAAAAAATAATTCAAATTATTGGTTTTGTACATTTTTCACACAAACTATAAAACTTGTTTTGTTAAAATACTTAAAAACATTATTTAAATGAATTTTAACCCCAACACAACAATAATTTAAAATGTTCAATAATCACTTATTGTTCACTTATTATTTATAATTATATAATATAATTATAAATAATAAGTGAACAATAAGTGATTATTGAACACTTTAAATTATTGTAGTGTTGGGGTTAAAATTCATTTGTGTAAAGTGAATCAGCCACATTTCCAAAACAACAAATAAATTAACATTATTTAATTTAATATTATGGAAAATTCACTTTAAAACGAAAAAAATTCTGATGATGATGGCATCGTCATCGAATTGTGCATTATCTGATATTTGTTATAAACAACAAAATGAACAATAAGTGATTATTGAACATTTTATAACACATTGTGAAGTTTGAGGGTGAAAATTCATTTTTGATAAAATGAAAACTCATTATTTATAAATTGAATTTAATTAAATTTAATTACATAGATATTTAGATGTGAGAATAATAATAAAATAATTATTATTAAATTAATTTCATGTATAAAAATATATATACTTTATTATTATACAAACAAATATACACACACATATATACATGTATGTATATATATATATATATATATATATATATATATATATATATATATATATATATATATATATTAGTTTCACTCAGTACACCACTTTTTGCGACAATCCGTTTAATTCCGTACAAGTTGTATTGTTTAACAAGTACGGTCATGGCTCCGGTTAAAATGTACTTTATGACACAAGAGTGTAACCTCGGAGCAATAATTCCCACCGTTGTTGTATTTGAATGCGTGCCGTGATCCCAGATCGAAAGACCTTAACGTTGTAAGGTCGGCACGGCACTATGATGCCGTTTATTGACGTCAAAGAAGATTTAAAGTCTCGAGTCTGCGCCAAAAACATTTTATTCCGTATAGGGATCATGAAAGGATCATTGAGTATCGTGTAATTCGTGTCTACGAGCGAACGTATCGAATATCTTAGACGATACGTTCGGATTTTAATATTGAACGAACGGCGTAAAGAAAAAACAGGTAGCGTTTAAGGAATGGATTAAGTGACATTAAGATAATTCCGTTTCTTATAAATAATTTTCATTTGAGAGGAAATAACATAACATTACACACACACAAATATATATATATATATATATATATATATATATATATAGAGAGAGAGAGAGAGAGAGAGAGAGAGTGTTTTCCAATAAAAATGTCAGAATTTTGACAACTGGTGGAAACTACGTTTGATTTTTTTTAGCTCATTCTGATATTTCAATTCAGTATAGTTTGACAAATTATCATGGAATATTAAACACTTCAACAACGCTTAGAAATTGTAAAAATTTTAATAGATTTATTAAAAGAAAAGTTTATTAAGTCCATTATTTCACAAAATGGACTCATCAATTGGCCACCAAGATCATGTGATCTAACTCCATTGGATTATTTTCTGTGAGGTTATGTGAAATCATTGGTTTATGCTGATAAACCATAAACAATAAAACATTAAAAATAAACATTGAACACATATGAGTGAAATTGTGTTCCATCATTAATGCCATAGAATATGCTTCAAAATAAAAAAATAAATAAGTAACCAATTAAAAACTTTTGATTTTATTTCTATTTAAAATTCTAAAGTACTTATTAAAAAACTCTGTATTTGGTTGTACATGAAATATCTGAATTTGAATAATGAAATAAAAACACAACATTGTAAGAAAAAAATACTTTCTTTAATCGAAAATTAAAAGATTTTTCCAGTGTGATTCTAAACTCTAAATCCTTTTCTTATAAAACTCCGCGTTCTTTCAATCTGTCATTATTTAGGGCAATTGTGGGTCTTCCACATGAATCATTCTCAATGCTCAGATTATAAGTTTGAAATTTCTGAAACTTGAAATTGTTCGCTGATTAAAAGTTTCTTCTTTGAATACTAAATCGATGTTTTTCTCTGCTACAACTCCATCATGCTTCAATTGAAATTCGTACAAAAAAAAAATCAATTTCGCCCCACAGATAACATTTTTCGAGGATTGATAAAAAAATCACTTGTGGAAATATAAAAAAAATATAAAACAGGAATAAACTTGCAAAAATATTCTTAAATTTGTGCAAAAATGAACAGTCACAAATATGACAATTCATGTGGTACAAACTAATATATAGATATATATATATATATATATATATATATATATATATATATATATACAATGGCTTTTCATCGAAATGCAGAAACGAGCAACCGAAGAGAAATAAATAGAACATATAGTAAAACTAGCTATAAATGTCTCTTTAAATGCTTTATCTAATATAACGAGTTACTATCTCATATATTGTCGAACACAGATGTCTCCGTCCAAATCTGCTTTTAAGGAACAACAATCAGAAACCATTTCGAAAAAGTAAATGCACAGCAGTGAATTGCAAATTGCGATACGATCTCGAAACGTTGGTTAAGGACAAGACTAATGATATCAGTGGAATTGTAAACAAGACCTTACAATTTAGCTTGTACAATCGATAATTATTTAAATAATTTCTAGCATTGACACACAATGACCTTTTTTGTAAAATGTATTGAATTTAATGAAGGCATTAAATAGACGTTTTTTTAGTCATTATAAAAATGTTATATATATATATATATATATATATATATATATATGTATAGGGTGTTACTTTAGGAGCGAACATTCATCACTCAAAAAAAAATCATCGTTCACTCAAAAAAATATGCGTTTTATTTAAAAATTAAATTGTGTGTTTCTAATGGAACACTCTTTATATATATATATATATATATATATATATATATATATATATATATATATATGGGTTAATTTAGTCAAAAAAATAGACAACAATCAAATCATAAATGTCAGTTTTTGATTAAGAATACGAATTTGTGTGAATTTAATATTTATTAAAAAAGTAATTCAAAATGTTTTTATAAGCATATAAAAACATTATATATATATATATATATATATATATATATATATATAATTAGAAATTCTCCTCAATTCATTTTGTTCTTTCGTTCGTTTTTCATTTATCTTCGCCGGCTACTATCAATCTCTACGTCATCAATCGTGCTTAAATCCCACCACTTACGCTGATAAATTCGTAAATCTTTGGCCTTATTGTAACATCGACCAAATAAAGAATTATTTATATATTTTCGTGCCAAGTTATATAATCAGTAGTTGGTGAAAAATGTATCCTCCGTGTCCGTCTTTATAAACTATTTATTTGTTCTTGTTGTCATGTTTGTTGTTTGGAAACTAGACCGCTGATAACGTTTATATATATAGACTCTGTCTTTATATTCAAATTGATTGATTAACATACTGTTATAATAATATAAAACAATATTGTTTTACTGTACAATAAACACTGATATGCAAGTCAAATTTTACAAATATATGCCTTTGAATTAAATATACAAGGAACTGGTGTAATTAATGTATGTATTTCGGTAATGGGCTGTTTTGAATATATCTAAGATTTGAATTTGAAGAAATTGTGGTTGGATTAACCCTCTAAAGGATCATTTTCAACATATGAGTTGTTTATAACTTCATAGGTAAGTAATTTATTTCTTTTTATATAATAAAAAAAAACCAATAGCATATTTTTTTCTGATAATAACACCAATTTAAAATTTCAACTTGTCACCTTATAAAAGCTATATATTTTATTTTTAAAGATTATTTCTTAGTAATAAGTTGACAATTGTAATTAATAAAATTTAAAAAATCATAAATCAAAAAAATTGTTTTTAAAGATTTTTAAAAAATTAAAAATCAAACTTAGATATGAATTTAGAAAAAAAATATTCAAAAATAATTCCAAAATTTATAACAATGAGGAAATATTTATCATTTTCAGATAAATCGAAGAAAAAAAATATATAAATATGTTATTAAATTTTATTGTGAAATTATTTTGGTCGAGTTATATTTTCTGTTATTGTTTTATATTATAATTAGGAAAAATTTATTCATAATTTTATATAAAACGATATTTAATTAATATATAAATTAAATTGCTCATATAGTGTAAACTGATTATTAAATGTTATATTATTTCGTAAATAGGTCTAAAAAGAGTAATTAAATAAAATGTTATATAAATTAAAAACGTTTTTAATAAATAAATAAGAAAGTAAGTAGAAAAATAATTCAGTATAAAATTTAAATAATTTTATATTATATTAACAAAGAAAAAAATAGCTCGAAAAATCGTTTTAAAAATCAAAACAGAAAATAATGAATGTAAGTATTGGATATTTTATTGTAATTGTAATATATATTATATATATATAGGATGATTCAAATGAGATTGAAGAGTTTAGACATATAATTTCTTTTCTACTACCATTTAATGTCTTACAATCTCATTTGAGTCTTTCTCTCTCTTTCTCTCCTTTTCTCTTTCTCTCTCTTTCTCTCCTTTTCTCTTTCTCTCTTACTATATATATATATATATATATATATATTTATGTGTGTATATACTACAGAAATATTTTATTTTCAGCCCTTTACATGTGAAATAAATAAAATTTCAACAATACCCTTAGAATTGAATATCAAATATATTTTATTTAGTATTTTAATTTTTTTGATAATAATAAAAAATCATTATATTTATTATGATTATTTGAAAAGTACTTCGAACATTCCAGGCGTTTCAACAATACCATTGTTTGGAAATGCTTATTTATTTTTTAATGCAAACACAAAAGGTATTTATTCACTAAAATTTTATTTGATTGTTAAAAGCATAGAACAATTATATTTTATATAACAATATAAACAATTAAATAAATATATTTTTGATTAGTTTTATTTGAAATTAATTTAATTGCTTTTAAAATTAGTTTCAATAAGTTATTAATAATATAATATTTTTTAAAAAATAATGTTACATTTTATTAATGATTTTAATTGGAATTAAATACTTTTTGGTGGTTAAAAATCATTCAAAAATATTTCTAAAACTTGTAACATTAAATTTATATCATTTTTAATAAAATCAAAAAAATATTTTCATTTTTAAAAATTGACATTAAAATTTATAAAACACAAAAATCAATTAAAAAAAAAATTGAAATAAAACATTTATTATATTTTTATTTTTGTAATAATATATTTTTATAAATGTGTAATTATTAATATATCAACACAAAATTTAAATAGACAAATAAAATTTAAAATTGATGCTTTTAAAAAATTATTCCTAAAATTCGTTTTTCAGATATCTATACAGTTTTTGAATATCTCTGTACAAAATTTCGTAGCAAATCATTCAAGTTTTGGGCAGGTTCGAAATTGTATATTGTTGTAACAAGACCAGAAGATTTACAAATATTATTTCAATCGAAAGATCATTTTAATAAAGATCCAATTGTTTATAAATTTTTAGAACCTGCTTTAGGACAAAATAGTTTATTATTAGCACCTGGTAATGTCATTTATATTTAAATTGTATTAAAAATCTATTAATATTTAATTATAAAATAAAAATAATATCTGGATATTTTTTTATATTTATTATTTTGATAAAGAAATAAATTTAATTAACATATTATTAATAGGAATTTAATATAAATATCTTCTTTAAATTGATGTTAGATTGAATATTGATTTATGAAAATATATATTTTGATAATAAATGATAACATTTTAATTAAGTTAAATATTTATATGATTTTTCTTTTTTTTTAAAAAATATTTCTTCAGTTAAATGTTGATAATATTTAATAAAATTAACAATGAATCTTGAAAGATTTTTCTTTAAGTAATACAATATAATTTTCGATTCTTTATTTTCATTTCAACATTGTTTAATTAAATCATTAATCATATACATTAAAAAAATTATAAAATATATAGTTTTTATTTTTTTCGACATTAATATTTTGGTGCTTAGTTATATAAGGTATCTCAAATGAAATTGAGGGATAGTAAATCATATTAAGCAAGTAAATGCATGTCTAAACCCATCAGTCTCATTTGGAACACCATATATAATACATTTTCAATTTTAGCTTGACTTATTAAAAATACAAATATTTACTTTTTTAAATAATTAGCTATTTTTAATTAATTTAATTCAGTTTATTCAGGATATTTAAAAAAAAAACGATTATTATTTACAACTACGTTTTATTTGTCATTAAATAAATTTTAATACACATTATTATGATTGAAACTATTTTTTTAGACACCATTTTAATTTTCTTTTCTTTGAATTATATTATATTTTTTTAGTATTTTTGAATTATAAGATCATATTTATGGAAATTTATTGGAATGCATTGGAATCATGAATTAGTTTTTAAATAAATAAAATAAAAATTAATAAATTAATAATACAGCTCTTTATTAAACCAGTTTTTGATGTTTTTATGAATATTATTTTTACTGTTTTTAATTTTAATTTCTAGTCGAACAATGGAAAATACATAGAAGAAAATTATCATTAGCATTTTCTCAACGAATTCTCGATAGTTATATTTCAATTTTTGTTAACAATGCTGAAAAACTAACCAATTTTATAAAATATAGTTCAATACCTACGAATGATTTTTTTCTACCGAATGACATTTTAAATAATGTGCATCTTTGTACATTGAAAAGTGTTTGTGGTAAGTAAATAATTGGTTGAATATTTGATAAATTATTTTTTTAAAAAACAGATAAAATGATAGTAATTAATTTTATGAAAACAGATAGAAGAATAATAAATAATTTTATGAAATTCTATGATATTTTTTACAAATAATTTTTCAATATTTAGTTTTTATTATAAAATAAAATGATGTTTTATTCAAGTGAGTGATTTATGTATGTATGTAAAAAAATATATGTTTTTTATGAACCAAGTTAAATATATTTTATATTTTTATCAATTTATAGTTTATTTAAATATTATTTACAAATTTTAATTTAAAAAATTATTAAAATATTACACTATCGACTTTCACCGAACAGAAAAAAACCAACAATAAAGTTTTTCGTATAGAAATCTCGCCATTTGTTGATTGTTGGCACGCACTTAAACGGTACAGAATAAAATTATGTATAGATCGAAAGTGATGAATTCGTTTAATGAAGTCAGTGAAAGCTATTAGCACGGCTTTCACTCAAATTTTGATGAGTAGTTATCGATATCACGTCAAAGTGGCTGCCGTTCGACTCGCGGCTGCCTCATTCCTTATTCATACATAGATCATTTTCCATTTTAGACACGTGTAGAGCCAATTATTACATATTACATGTTATAATGAAGTCTAATAGAGGTCTTGTCTAATCGCGGCGAACAAGGAACAATATTGACAAAAGTACGTCTGCTAACATACATTACACACGTGCGTGTTAAGTAATTAATATGTATGATATTATATATATATATATATATATAATTTATTTTTATTTCAAATTTTAGATAGCAATTTTTTTTTAAAAAAAATAATAATCAAATAAATATTAAAATAAGCACTTTATCAAAAGGACGATAATTTAAAATGTGATCAATCATTAATTTTTGTAATATTGAGTTATTTTATAAGTAAAGAGGTATTTTTGTGTTGGTTAGAATGATTAAGGGTGGTAAAAAGGTTTAGTAAAGTTTTTAATCCGGATTATTGAGTTTTTACGAATTATCAGAGCTTAATCTGAAGTAACGATTGAACATCTGCACTTTCTATTTCTGTAGATAAGAAAGGAGTCATTTTTGAATTGAATTATTAATTGTGATGAAATTGGATTGTTTATAATAATATTAAATGTCAAAAACACTGGTTTAAACGCAATGAGACGTCATCTCCGAAATCGAAGGGAGAACTTTATCTAAAATCTGTCATAGAATTATTAATTATCAGCTGTTACCAGATAATCAACCTATCAAGAAAGTGTTGTATTATATACTAGACTGGCAAAAATAATTTATTGACGAAAAAATTTAGCACTAGTTAATAGAAAAGACATAATTTTTCACCATGACAATTTTTTGCCTCATATGACAAGAGAAATGCTTCAAAAACTGAGCAGTGTAAATGAGAAATTATGACACATCAAACTTGGTTTCATCCAGTTTCCAAAATCACATTAAAAAGAAATAGTTTAATACTGAGACTGATTTTCGGAAAAACATTGATTTATTCTTTATCGAGTTAGAATTTTATCGTTAGGGTATTGATAATTTACGATTAAAATTGAAAGAAGTTCTGAATAATAATGAAAAATTAATTTTAATTAAAAATTAAAACATATTTTTTTTAAAAAAACGTATTATTTATGGATTGCCAAAATATATTTAAAAATAAATATTTATTTCGAATATATTTTTTTATCTTTTATTGTAATTATTAATTAGGTTATATAAATAATGCTAATTATTTATTGTATATATTTTTTGTTCGTAAAAAGTAAACATAGTTTAATAATAATATTTTTCATAATTAGTTTTAACATTAAAACCATTTTTCATACAAATGAATCGTTCTTCAATATCAAAAGAATTTATATAAGTTTGTAATTATGAAATATTTCTTAATTAAACTTATTAAAAATTGAAAATTCTCTTGAGATTTGTGTACAATATAAGAAATTTGTTTATATTACAGAAAATATAATTATAATTTTATTTTAAAATGTATACAAGAATCACGAATAAATATTTATGTTCTATTGATTGATACGAAAGAGAATGAATTGATTTTAAGCGTTTAAAAAATTAATTACAAAATATACTTGAGAAATAATTAATGTGAAAAAATTTTGAATAATATATTTTATATATAATGGAAAAAACAGTCCTTATATAAAATCTAAAAGCTAATATATAAATAAAAAATTGAATATTAATAATTATTTTTAACATTATACATATTTTTCATATTTTATAAAAATATCATGAAATAGAAATTGTATATATATATATATATATATATATATATATATATATATATATATATATATATATATATATATATATATATATCTGTTTGTGTGTGTGTGTTCAAGAATATTTATGCAAATATAAGAATACGTATTCTAGTTTTTTATACACTTATCTTCTCAATTTTCCCTGATACTAAATGTCTATATTTTTTTATGATTATTGAAAAATAACAAAGATGCTGTTATCATAAAATTTTATTCCAGAATCTATTATGAACGTTTCAATTCAAGAGGAATCTTTTTATACGGAATTTATATACTCAATTAGGAGGTATTTGTACAATTTTGATTTTTAACGAATGCAGAATATATATATATATATATATATATATATATATATATATATATATATATATACGTTAAAATTTATTTTTAGAGAAGCAGAAATTATATATAATCGAATGTGTAAAGTTTGGCTACATTCAGATTTTATATATAGACAGACACATATGTCAAAAGAAGAAATGAAATGTGTGAAAATTATACAGAACTTTGTTGAAAAAGTAAGTTTTTAATTTTTTTATTCGATTTAATTAACGATTATTTTATTTAAATCTAGAATTCAATAAAATATTCGAACTTTAAAATATAATTAATTTGATGTTATACTGAAATTATTTTCAATTTGTTTATGGATGAATATTTTTTTAAAAAAGGTTATAATCATTTTTTTAAACTCTTTTTTCTATTGAAAAAAATATAAATCGAAAAGAAAATGTTGTAGTAAATTTAAATATAAATCAAAATAGGCTTATAAATTTGTATAAAATCTTTAAGTCTAGAATTATTTCTCTTGAATTATTTTAGAAGATTGACTGGACTAAATTTGTCTCTATTTTTTATGTTCTTGAAATTTTCTTTCTTTTTTGATAATAAATAATTTAAAAATTATTCGTTTTTAAACGAATTGTTAATTCAAGCAAACTATATTTTATCTGGGAACTTTTAAAGCTTATATCTATACAGAAAGCAATTAATAGCTTTTATCAAAAGTGTACTTTTTATTTTTCTTTAACAAAATTTAATTAAAACACATATTTCATTACAGAAAGTAATTGATAGTTTTTTGATCTTATATGACAAAAAAATTTGGATTATTACAAATTTAGTTAATATAAATTAATTACTCTCTTAAACTTACTAGAATTAATAAAAGTGTTTAAAAAATATTTATTTTTGTTTTAATTCGGTGATATGTATTTTTATGGTTATGTTAACAGTACAAGTATGGATTATAAAATCTATTTGAAAAATCTTAAGTTAGCACAAGTGATTTATTTGAGATATAGAAATCAAAAAAAAAATAAGGAATTCTTTTATTCACATTTCTTAACTTTTTAAATATTGATATTTATTCCCAATTGTACAATTTTTTATTAAAATGAATAAATATTTTGACTATCTAAATTATTTGCAAAATTTAGTGTTGTGAAATTTTTTTATTGAATCTCCTTTTCAATTTTTCTTATAATTTCATAGAAATTGTATATAATTACAAATTACTTTTTTGATTTAATTTCTCATAAAATAATTATATCAATTTAAATGTTTAATTTTCAAAAATTTTATTCTTACATATTTAAATAATTTCTTATCGATATAGAAAAACACTTTGGCTGTCTAAATTATTTATAAAATTCAATGTATGTGAAAAATTCCTATCGAATCTCTTTTTCAGCAATTATAAGTAATTACGAATGATTTTTTTAATTTAATTGTTAATTAAAATTAATTAATATCATATTAAATATTAAATTTTCAAAAATTATATTCTAACATAATCCTATTTAAATTGAGAATGGATTAAGACATTATTTAATTCTTGTACTAAATAATCTTGTTCCAAACTTAACAATTAAAATTTAATTTCAACTTTAAACTATTCTATAATCTAATTTACTTAATAAAAATAAACCAATATACTCGAGTTTGAAATCTCAATATTTAAGTTTAAATCAAAGTATCTAACACTCGAGTTTAAGTGCATTTTCGTTCGAGAAAATAACTTTATCACACCAATAGCAAAAATCGACTGAAGGTGTTACATCAATGTTGTTATTTATAATAACATTGTTATATATATATATATATATATATATATATATATATAATGCATGTAAAGACAATGATAACATCATTCATTCTGATACACGAGACCAGTACATCATTCTCGATGGGTTATTAAATCTTAGTTGTGAACAACTTGCGCCGACAGTGTGACAACTATCTTGTTATCTGTATTCAGTAAACAATCAATCTCTCCTTAATGTCTCCTATACTAAAACGGAAGTTCACAAGTTAGAACTTGTTTAATATTAAATGTGAACCGTTGTTCTTGTGATATTGATAAGTTGTATTTAACTTGCTTAGACATTTCTTGTCGTTAATTACATGCAAGATAAACATTGAAGTAAATGCACGTTTTTATGTACATTTTTTATGTGTACTGCATGCAACGAACATTGTTGTTTGTGTAATTGCACTAGCGATAAAATCGAGTCGTTAAGTTTATAAATGGATACAAGAACTATCTGGAAACTTGAATTAGTAAATACGTTTCTTGTGTCAATTTCAATACGTAATGTTATATAAATTCGATGTTGTTTGTAGGTACTGAATCAGAATCAGATCGATTTTTATAAAAAAATGGAAAAGAATATGTGGATGATAGAAAGAGAAGAAGTGATTGAAAAAGATTTATCAAGAGGTGGATTGTTGGATATTATGATGAGACTTTTGCACAATGGAGAAATGTGTAGAGAAGAAATTGAAGATGAGATTAAAATTTTTTTAACAGCTGTGTGTTTTAAGAACAGTTATTTTTAGAATAGACATTTATTAAAAATATATTTCTATATAATATTCTTTTTTTATTAATTTATATAATTATTTAATTTAAAACTTTTACATATTTTTTAATTAAAAATAGTCTACTAAATTTATTTTACAAAAATTTAAATATATTTCATTAAAAAGTATTCTAAAACCAAATATATATAAAATTGTTTATCATTTTTTTGATTATTTTTAGGGTAGTGATACAACAGCTACAACAATTTGTTTCACATTATTGATGCTTGCAATGTATCAGTATATCCAAAAAAAAGTTATTGATGAAATTGATAACATCATTGGACATCAAATAAAAAAAATCGAACCGAATCATGTTCGAAAAATGTATTATTTAGAAATGGTTGTTAAAGAAACGTTGAGAATGTTTCCAATTGTTCCAATTATAGCAAGAAATGTATCAAAAGAACTTAAATTAGGTATAGTAATTAGAAAATTGTTTTTGAATTTAATATAAATTATTTTTAAGCTTATATATATATATTAAGGGTGACCCAAATGTGACTTAAGAATAGTGACTGAAAATAAAAAGTAAATATATGTCAAATCCTTCAGTTTTTTGTGTCACTTTATATTTATAATAGAGAAAAAGATAAATATTTTTATAAAAAATAAACTATTGATGTATAAAACAAATTTAAACATTTTATGATTTAATTAATGGAATATATAGATAAATTTTTTTTTTGAAAAATAAAAAAGTTATACTAATGTATGTAAAAAGTTACTAATGAATTAAACTAGGAATTTATTTGACTGGAATACAGAGTTACATAGAAATATATTTTTGAAAAAAATTAAAAAAGTAATACCAACATTTGTAAAAAATACTAATGAATTAAACTAGAGAGTGATTTATTTAATGGATGAATACATCTATACACACACATATACATACATATATATATATATATATATATATATATATATATATATATATATATATATATATATATATATATATATAAAGAGAGAGCAAAAGAGATTTTTTTTAAAAAATCGACATATAAACTGAATTAAAATTGAAATTTTAATTTAATTAATGGATATTTCACCAGTGAATGGAAATAAACTTTTTCATATTTTTTTAAAAGAGTTGTAATTGCTGTTATTATAAGTAACTTATTTGTAATTAGAGATATTAATTTATATTACGTTTTTATTATTCGAAATAAATTGATTTATTAATTAACAATATTTGAGAATATTAAAAAATTAGAAAAGTCAAAAGAATTCAATCAAAACTAGTTTATTCTTCTAGATATTTTTAATTTTATTCTTCCTAAAATAACTACAATACTATATCAATGCAACAAGAATTTTTATAATAGTCAATAATTACTTTTTGCTTAAATTTCAATTGCAATTCTGAAAACATCTTAGATCCAAAACAACAAATAACATCTTAGATTTCATATATCTTTGTTTCAAAAATAAGAGTGTTATCATGAAATTATTGAACACATAAAATTTTGTATTATTTTGGTTAACGATTTATGAAAAATAAATTAGATAGTTTAAAGCTATTTGTGTTAATATTTTTTTTAATAAAAAATAAATATAACAATTTTTTTTAAAAAAATAAAAACTATCTTTTAGAAAGTGTTATTGTTCCTGAAGGATCATCATGTATAGCTACTCCTATGGCTGTTCATAAAGATCCAAATGTTTGGATAGAACCTTATATGTTTATCCCGACACGGTTTTTAGCTGAACATAGATATAAAAGACATCCATACAGTTTTATTCCGTTCAGTGGTGGACTTAGAAATTGTATAGGTAATTTAAAAAATATGGTTTATTATATAAGATTATTTAAATTAAAAAAATTAGATTACAACTTGAATATCCTCTTTACTTTAGAATTTTTTTGTCTGACAAATTTACTATATAATTTAATATTATAATTTAATAATATATTTTAAAAACCGAGATCTACGGTTTAATTTTTTTAAAATTAAATCAACCATAGATTTTGTAATGAACAATAATATTTAATAAATATAAGAATTTATAAAAGTATTTAATAATAAACATAATTGAATACTCCTGAAAAATGTTGTGATGTTGAAGCGAATAATTCATTTGTGCAAAATTAAATTTTTCATAATATTAAAATGAATATTATATTCTTTATCAGTTGATATTTTTATTTTTTAAAATGTTTATTTTAGAAAGTTTAAAGATATTTAATGAAATTTAAATAAATATTATTGTTGATTTTTCAACTAAACTTTATTTGTATGATTGATTTCATTAATATAATCATAAACTAACTTTATTCTCAAAATAAAAGTATATTTTTTTAAAAAAATAAATTTAAGTCAAACAAATGTAAATATAATAATTAATCATATATTTTCAGGTAAGAAATTCGCATTTATGATAATTAAAACAGTGGTAGCAACAATTCTAAAATCGTACATAATCGAAACTGATTTAAAAATGGATGATGTACGATTAAAAGTCGAAGTTACTTTGAAATCAGTTAATGGGTTTCCGATAAAATTCAAACCACGAAATGAGAAGAAAAATTCAAACGGAAATGACAGCAGAATAAGCGACAATAAAATCGGAAATTAATTCAATTATGTTTTATTTATTACAAGAAAATTATTTTTTTTCTTTCTGTCATTGTTTTTATTTTTTTTCGAAATCACTTTCAATCAATCAAAATGTATTTCGTCATGGAAATAAAATGAAATTAGAAATAGGGAATTTTTATTCTAAATTTTATATATATATATATATATATATATATATATATAATTTAAAATAAAAAACCTTATTTAGTAAAAATGAAAAATTCTCATTTTTTCAAAATTCAAAAAGATTTCATGGCTCAAATGTTAAATTTTATAATTGTAAATAATTATTCATAATGTAATCGCATGTTTTAAATCAACAATTTATAATTTTGTGACGAGAACTAATTTTTAAAATTTTCGAATTTGAAGAAAAAATAAGAAAAATCATTTTTCAGCTACTAAAATCATATTTTACATTAAATGATATTATTTTTAATGGAAAATGATTATTTTCTATTAAATTAATCGAATTATAATAAAAAAGTTTAATTTATTATAAATTTTGAAATTTTCAATTTTTGAGCTTAAAAAAACCACGACCTCTGTTCTGGTTAAAACGATAAATAATTATTTTTTCAATTTTTGAAAGAATTTCGTGATACAAATATCAAATTTTATCGTTGAAAATAATTATGTACTATGAAATTATATTTTTTAAATTAATAATTCATAATTTATTAAGAGAGAATATTTTTTAAAATTTTTGTAGTTCCAGTAAAAATAAGAAAAATAGTAAAAATCATTTTCCAGTTATTAAAATCGTATTTTATATTAACTGATATCGGTTTTAACGGAAAATGACTATTTTCTACTAAGTTAATTGCTTTTCAATAAAAAATATTGATTTATTATAAATTTTAAATTTTTCAATTTTTGAGCTCAAAAAAACCACGACCTATAGTATGGAAAAATTCATGAAAAATCAACTTTTCCAAAAATTGAATTTTATGCCATAAAATCAAAGATTAGGTATGAAATAATACATATCAGTGATTAAAATTACATTTTTGATGATAGATCGAATTTTATTTACATAAAATAACCCAAAAGTTCTCTAAAATTCCTTATTCTGGTCAAAATGACAAATAATCATTTTTTTCAATTTTTGAAAGAATTTCATAAATCAAATATAAAATTTTATTGTTGAAAATAATTATTTACTATATAATTATGTTTTTTAAATCAACAATTTATAATTTTACACAGAGAAAGTAGTTTTATGAATTTTTAAAGTTCAAGTAAAAATAAGAAAAATGGTAAAAAAACATTTTTTAGTTATTAAAATCGTAATTTCTATTAATTAATATTATTTTTGACAGAAAATAACTATTTTCTACTAAATTAATTGATTTTTAGTAAAAAATATTGATTTACTCTAAATTTTAAAATTTTCAATATTTTAGCTGGAAAAATCCACGACCTATAGTATGGAAAAATTGATGAAAAATCAACTTTTCTAAAAAAGGAATTTTATACTTTAAAATCAAAGACTGGATGTAAAATAATACATATCAATGGTTAAAATCATATTTTTGATGGTAAATCGAATTTTATTTACATAAGACAGTCCAAAAATCCATCTAAAACTCTCTATTCCAGTCAAAATAAAAAATAATCACTTTTTCAACTTTAAAACGAATTTCATAATTAAGATATCTAATTTAATTTGTGGAAATAATAATTCATAAAATAATGATGCGTTTTAAATCAACAATTTAAATTGTATGAAGAGAAACTAATTTTTCGAATTTTTGAAATTGGAGAAAAAAAGTGATTAAAATCATTTTTAATCCATTAAAATCGTATTAAATATTAATTTTTATTATTTTTGAGGGAAAATGACTATTTTCCACTAAATTAGTCGATTTTCAGTATAGAATATTGATTTATTATAAATTTTCAATTTTTGAGCTCAAAAAAAAAAAACATAACCTATAGTATGGAAAAATTTGTGAAAAATCAATTAGTTCACAAATTGAATTGTATGCCTTAAAATCAAAAATTGAATACAAAATAAGATACATCAGTGGTTAAAACACATTTTTGATGGTAGACCGAGTTTTATTTACAGAAAATATTTCATTAAAAGAATTTAATTTGCTTATTATATATATATATATATATATATATATATATATATATATATATATATATATATGTGTGTGTGTGTGTGTGTGTGTGTGTGTGTGTGTGCGTGACGAAAGAAATATGGTGTTATAATAGGAATGCGTTGAATGTTCTAGTTTTAAGAAAACATTTTGTAAATATTACATAAATTAAATTATTTCGATTTCAAACGACCTAAGTACGTTTTCTTTTGATGTTTTCTGTGTACGTTTGTGTTTACATTCGCATTACTTTTAAGTGTACTGCTTATAAACGAACATACGCAAAACACAGACAAAAATATTTTATATCACAAGTGGAATATTGCTTGTGTCAGTGGATTTTTTTTCTAAATATATTCAGTAACAACCAGCAGTTTTTAAAATATGCGTCCGTATTAAATATAATAAATTCTGTGTGTTTTTTTATTACTTCTTTTAGAAAGTACTCGTACATATGTATATCTGAATAATATACATGATTAATAATCAAATATTATTAGTGTGAAAATAATTATCTATTTTTTTCTATGAAAAATTAGGTTAGGTATTTATTAATTTCATAAAAAATAGATATGTATTTTTTTTGTTTATATTTTTTCAAATGAAATGTAGGAACTCTCACTAGTATATATTTTTTAAAATAATTAATGTATAGATTTATTTAAATGAAACAAAAATTCCATTTCAAAATTCAACAAATCCATCTGTAATTTCGAAATATCTAGAAAGGTGTTAACGATCGAACAGAACTTATATGAAAAATAATTAATCTCGCCGAAAACAATAAATATTTATTCTTCCTGTTGAATTAAAACTTAATTCAGATAGAATTTTAAATTGAAAAAAAGTGTATATACAGTTATGTGGCGTACAATTAAACACTCCGACGTGATCGCCTCACCCCTTATATGAACAGGGTGTGTACCTTCGCGCCTGCATAATGACGTTCTGACGATGACATCAGAGCGTCAGCATTGGTTTAATCGAATTCCTTTTTGTATATCAGCCCGAGGCATCGAGCTCGTCCATCGGACGCATTCTGAAATCGAACTACGAACATATCAAACGACAGACTGAATATGTCCAGAGGGCTTAACCGCCTGTCCGTTGGTTTGTTGCACGCCGGCAAAAAAAACTTTAATGAAATTCTGTTCGGAGATGATGAAGAACCATCCGTGATACAGAACCAAAAGAAGCGTTGTATACATAATACACTAGTCGGTCGGCATCTCGACTAGGGAAAAAGTGTCGCCTAACAGGATCACTACCAGTATTTATTGTCGAATGTAATCTGAACAGTGTCTAAATTACGTTCGAAATCTACATGTCTTTTGTAATAAAGTCGATGCGACTGAGATTTATTTTACATTGTTCGCTTGCTTTTTTCAATGCGCTTGTATACTTTTTTATCCCTTGTTTTATGGAAAATAAAAGGACAGATGTTAACTCGAGTGGTACGAATCGTTTCGAAATAAATGAAAAATGCAGGCAGACCTTACTGGACATTTGATGTAAAATTAATAGGACAAAGCGACATATTTGGAATCGTAGACGAAATTAAATTCTATTTTACTGATCAATTTATACAGAACATTGATATAAATCTAAATTGTTTTGCTCGACATAAAAAAGTTATATATATATTTTAAAAAAATTCAAATAAGAGAATTTTAAAAATTAATGAAAAAATCATTGAGTTTTTCATTTTTTTTTAAAAATTATATACATATATATATATTTATAAATAATAAATATTATCTACACAGAAGTATTAAAATAGCTTTCTAAACGTTAATTTTTAATAATTTATTTATAGTGTTAAGGGGGTATTCTAGTCTAGACGCACGAATTTTAGGTGTTTTTTCTGGCGCTATAAAAAAAAACCAACAAATATTTTTACTATCCATTTTTATCAAGTATTTATTGACATTTTAAGAGTATAAAAAGTATTATTAAAAACAAAAAATTCAAAATTGAAAAAGGTACAGGCTGGCAAAGTGGAGGCTCGAAAAAAAGGTGGTTCCAACCCTTTCGGTCATTTGAAAAAAATTTTTTTTTGAAATTATTGAAAAAGAAGGTTGTAGTAGTATTCCCGTCCAGGGAAATTGAAAAAAATTTTTTTTTCGCAAAATGGCGGCAGTGTGAAAAAACAGTCATTTTCGGTTTTATTTTTTCAACTTTCGGAATTTTTTAAAAATAGTAAAAAACAAAATTTTCAAAAAATCCTATGCAGGAGCAATCACTGTTATATTGAGAAGCTCTATACCAAATTTCAAGTAAATCGGTCAATTACAACTTGAAATATCACGTCAACCGTATCGAAAAAAGTAGTTTCGAGAAAAACGCGTTTAAAGTTGATTCGTTCCGGCCAGACCGGATTGGTTGGCGCGTCACAAAAATAGCTATAACTCCGAAAATAATTCGAATTTCGAAAAATCCTCTTAAGGACATATTCTTTAAGGTCTAAACATTGAAAATATGCAAAAAATCGATTTTTTCGAAATTCTAGACTAGAATACCCCCTTAAATAGAAATAATTCGGGGGTTAATCATCAAAATGAGTAGAGAGCAGAACTTTTTGGTAAATCAAATAAAATAAGTAATTGCATATAAAAAAATATTTTTATTAAATGGACTACTCAAAAAATTAAATATTTAAAATAAGATTTTCTCACTGTCAATATTAATTTAATTTTAATTGAAATATTTTGTTCAAAATTATATTTGATTAATCAAAACTATGACGTACAACAGTAATTTCATATGTCATATTTGAGATTAATCATCATATAAAGATCTATTAAAAGAAAAACTAAAACGAGGAACAAAAAGAATCAACTAATTTATTTGTCTGGCAAAATTGAATGCAGTTTGTGTTTGAATATACAACTAAAGTTTTATAAATAAATGAGTGTTAACTAAACCATAGACGAAAAAAAAGTAAGAAAACTGAATACATTCTCGTTCACAAAACAATTTCGCGATATTCCGAAATCAACACTAAATCGTTATCGCCATCCTTTGTCTCATGCTTCAGTGTATATACGAGAAAAACACGTCACGAAAATCTTTTGAATCTCTGGAAAAACCTAATATACGAGAATATATTGGTTCGTATCTCGCCTTCACAAAGCACAAACGTTGTCTCTTGCGACTACCACGCGTGCGAATGTATGTTTTGTACGTGTGAATATCGATGTGTGTGTATGTGTGTGAGTGTGTGTGTATGCGGTACGGTGATGTTTTGCAATAAAGCAACGTTATGTCATAACATGGTTACGGTTTTTTTTGCATATTGCGGTGGTCGACTATGTGGTGGTCAGTTCCACTAGTATGAAGGAGATGTTTATGTTTTCGGTTTTATTCAATTTTTTTTCACACAACACTCGCCATTTATAAATGATACGTAATATGCTTTTAATGAGTTTCCATAACAGTCGTGCAGAAATTTTAGAAGGTATGCTGGAAATAGACATAAAAAGTAGTCCTATAATTACATACATACATACATACATACACACACACACACACACACACACACACACATATATATATATATATATATATATATATATATATATATATATATATTAAAAAATACTTTTTTAAATCTTCATAAAGTTCAGACATATTTGATTTTACAAACTAATATGATAGTATGTTTTGATTTATTATTGTGTTTGATATATTTTTAGGATAATATTTATATAATAATTGTACACTTTTTAAACAAATATAATTACTTGAAGAAAATATGAATTTTAATTTTATTATGTAATCACTTTTAAAACTACTTAATTTATTTTATATTTTACTTTTGATTTTTAAAAAAAAAATAAAAATAGAAACCATTTTTCGAAGTTTATAAACACACATATACATAGGTGTGTATATATATATATATATATATATGTATGTATATGTGTGTGTATGAGTTTGTAAGTATATATAAAGTCATCCAAATGTAACGCCTAGATTTATGTTTTATTAAAAAGAATCAAAAAACAATATATATGTTTCCCTATACACCACCTTATACACATGTTTCTTTTTAATAAAACACAAATTTAGAAGTCACATTTGGACGACCCTATATATTATATAATATAAAACTTGTACCATCTCCTTCAAGTATGAATTACTATTGATTGATAAAAACATACATACAGTTTTGCTATAAAGAGAAAAATGGCTGATAAAGGTTGAAAAATCGGTGGGAGAATGGATAGGAGCTGGTGGAGGAAAGGGTAGGAATCGATAGGTGAAAGGGTAGAAGGTTGAAGCTAAAAGTCGAATATACCAAATTCAAATCCACAAACACTTAACAGACTCCAACGAATATCGTCAAAAAAAAAATGATCTATATAGTATTTACTAACAGAAATCCAAAAAATGTTTGTCTAATTCTTCATCAATATTTGGGTATATATATGTGTGTGTATAATTATCAATTGAGTTAGGATAGACATGGGAAAATTCGTCAGGGTGGAATGGAAGAGAAAAGTATTAGAAAAGGTCGTAATCCAGCAATGGATAGAAAAAGACTGAAAATGATGATGACAATATTTAAAATGTATCATTAATTTTATTGTCAAATCATTATTTAAAAAAAAATATTCCTAATATTTGAATTCTGGATAATACTTTTTTAAGAAAATAGTAAAATTTAAAATAATAATATAATTGGTAACTAAAAGAAGAATATTATTGAAAATAAATATTTTATTTTAAAAATTAGTACAGGATGTCTTTAATAGTTATTTTATAGAACGAGATTAGGAATTTTAGATTATTTAATGAATTTAATTAATAAAAAATATATAAATATTTATAAAGATTTGAAGATTGCTAATTGAAAAAAAACTCTCATTATATAGTAAATAAGTGAAACATTCGTAATATATTTATTAAAATGATGTTAAACAGTAATTATTAATAAATATATAATATCTGTACACATTTATTATTTTACAAGAGTAAATGTAGCGAGCAAATGGAATACAGAATAATTTATCATAAATTATTTAAATGTTTATTTAATTTTTCCACGATGTATTTAATAAAATATAATTTTATATACTTTGTTAAACAAGTTTTTTTAATAATTATTTTATAAATATTATCAATACAATCGATAATATTTTATTAAAAAATAATGTACTTTTTTAAAAAAAAGTTAAATATTTATTACGTTTTTAACAAAACATACAAAATGCATTTTTGAAAATATGACATCGACAATAAATTGTGTTATACATTTTATAGTATAATGATATTTCGTTATGTATGTTTATAGATGAATGCAATATTTGTTCACTGTCAAAAAATATACATTCCAAATACATTCTGCAACATTGTGCATAATACACAAATGTATACTATATTTCAGATTTGAGTTCGGAGGTCATCATCATTATGTGAACGTCAAACATATGCACATACACACATACATACATACATACATACATACATACATACATACATACATATATATATATATATATATATATGTATATATATTTTAGTCTAGACTTCTTGAACCAGAAAACTGAATTTATTCGCAGAGCGACAAGCCAAGTCACTCTTCTTTATGTAAATCAACAAGCTATATTCACAAAAATATACTGTTAGAAAGAATTCAATTTATATCAGTTTCGTTCCCATATACATTTTTTCTACATATCAATTTCAAATAGTTGTAGATAAGACGTATATTTTTAATATATACTTCTTATTAAAATAATAATATGTTAAATTTAGGTTGATATATGTAAAACGATATGAGTTTTTTAATAAACGACAAAAAATTCCATTCGAATATTTATAGTGAAATTAAATAAAAGATGGAGATAAAATTGAAAATTATATTTAATGGTTTCTTTTTTACTGAAGAATTTTTTTTAGTTTAATGCTACAAATTATATAGGTTATTTTTTTAAGCGTGATAGAAATTTAAATTGAAATCAATTTAATTTTTTATCGAGCTAAAAAAACACTTTCTATTAAAATATTTAATAATCACTAATTGTTGATTTTATCAGTGATGTGTATTTTAATTGTTATACTAAGCCAAAAGGACGTTATATTTTTTAAAAAAATTATTAAAAACTCGAAATCAACTCTCGAGTTTGTTTTTATTTGACAATGTAAATAAGTTATGAAAAATAAAATGTTTAAAAAGCTATAATAATGTTTTTGTGTAGATAATTTTTTTTGTATTTTATATATATATATATATATATATATATATATATATATATATATATATATATGATATATAATAGAAATATAATTAAAATTTCTTTTGTTCCAAAAAGATTGTCTGAAAATCTTTTTTTCATTTTTTGTGAATTTTAATATTTCATAAAATTTGTATTCTGGTAATTCTTGGAAAAATTCGGAAACGAAATTTTCACAACAACCTAGAACCAGAGGCGGAGTACAATTTTTTCAAAATAGAAAGTTAAATTAGTGAATGATTATTTTTTAGAAAAATAATTTTCAATGATTTACATTTTTATTCAAATAAGTTATATTAAAAAAATCAAAAGTAAATAAAAATACATATATCATTAAATTGAAATTTTTCAATATTAAAAAATTGTATAATTGAAATATTTGTTCAGGTTAAAAGAAAGATTTTTGTGATTACTTTTTGAAAATAGTTATCTTGATATTAAAATGTGCATTTGAGTGTAAAGTAAATAATCAATCTATAGAATATTTATTAAAGAAAATCGAACAAGGTTTCGTAAGTTAATAAAATTGTTAAATAAAAATTCATTTATTAATAAAATTAATCGTTAACCATATCATCAGTCTCTTATCCACTGATGAATAAAGGGCTCTCCCAAAATTTTTTACTTCGACCAATTCAACGTCTTTTTCTTTCAGTTCATTCAGGTAATTTTTTTATCTCTCTGTCTCATCTCTCCATATGTCTCTTCCTATGCCTTTTGATTTATAAAGACTCTTAATCAATAATTTCTCTTGTCTTTTGATGGTAACTTCTTTTTGCTATATGACCAGTTTATTTCCAATTAAACACTTTTACTTTTTCATAACCTTTGTAAAATTTGTTTTCTCTTTAGTCCATTCTGTCCATTAGTATTTTTCTATTTTTTTACGTCTTTCTATATTTGACTATTTTGTCTCTCTCTCTCTCTCTATGTGTGTGTGTGTGTGTGTGTGTATGTATATATGGTGGTCTAAATGAGATTGGTGGGTTTAAACATACATTTATTTTTTATTATTATTTATTATCCTTTAGTCTCATTTGATTCTCCCTATATATGTATATAGGGTGAACCAATAAATGACTATTGTCTCAAAAAATCTTGTTAAGAAATATCGAGTGTTTTATTATGAATATAAAAAAATCTAGTATTATTTCTAGATAAAATATATTTTTCAAAATAATCAAACTTTTAATACACACATAGAACAAATCAGTAAAAAAAACCTTCACTTTATTTAGCCGCTATTAATTGTACAGTCGACAACAACTCTTGTGTTACACAGGTTGACGACGAATTGCATCCCGAATCATTCATGCGAATATTTTTTAATTATTGATGATGATTACTTTTTTTTTTGTACCGCCGACGGCGAAACGAACGTCGCCTGTGACGTCACATTCGTAATGCTATGTATTTGTGTATACGGATTCTGAAAATCTTTCAATGTCTCCCCCTTAATGATTTATCTTATTGACGTGGTGCAATTTGACTCGGCAGCTGTACATATTTTCTTCAATGTATTATTGAATTTCGAATAAATTAAGGTATGAGAATGGAAAAATTTAAGTAACTATGGAAATTAATTGCATTGATCGATTCGGAGAAGAATTGGTGTTAGGAACAAATAAGTGAAATATAATATTATTTATACTGAAAAAGATACCAAATAAATATTTATATATTTACAACACTTAAGTACTGTTATATGTTAAAATATCGTTTGTTTACTAATATATCTTTCATATTTTAAAAGAAAATACAACCATTTGAATTTAAACAATTTTAATGAGAGTATTTTAAAGCAAACGAAATAAATAATGACTAATAATTGTATACTTTATTTTTATTTAATTTGTTAGTGAATTTTATGACCATAATTAATTATTTCATTCATTATTTTATTAAATATATCTACAGTGTTATATTTTTTCAATTTTTAGAATTTCAGAAAAAAAGAAAAATTATTAAAAATCATTTTTCGGTTATTAAAATTTTATTTTCTATTAATAGATATTATTTTTGACGGTAAATGACTATTTCCTACTATATTAATCGATTTCTAGTGAAAAATATTGATATTATATAGATTTTAAAATTTTCAATTTTTGAGCTCAAAAAAACCACGACCTATAGTATGGAAAAATTCGTGAAAAATCAACTTTTCCAGAAAATAAATTTGGTGCCTTAAAATCGAAGACTGGATGTAAAATAACACATATCAATGATTAAAATCACATTTTTGATGATAGATCGATTTTTATAATCATAAAACTGTTTAAAAATCTACCTAAAATTCTTTGTTCTGGTCAAAACGATAAATAATTATTTTTTCAATTTTTGAAAGAATTTCATGATTCAAATATCAAATTTTATCGTTGAAAATAATTATGTACTATGAAATTATATTTTTTAAATTAATAATTTATAATTTATTGGGAGAAAATATTTTTTTTTAATTTTTGAAGTTCCAGTAAAAATAAGAAAAATAGTAAAAATCATTTTCCAGTTATTAAAATCGTATTTTCTATTAATTGATATCAGTTTTAACGGAAAATGACTATTTTCTACTAAGTTAATTGTTTTTCAGTAAAAAATATTGATTTATTATAAATTTTAAATTTTTCAATTTTTGAGCTCAAAAAAACCACGACCTATAGTATGGAAAAATTCATGAAAAATCAACTTTTCCAAAAATTGAATTTATGCCATAAAATCAAAGATTGGGTATGAAATAATACATATCAGTGATTAAAATTACATTTTTGATGGTAAATCGAATTTTATTTACATAAAAATAACCCAAAAGTTCTCTAAAATTCCTTATTCTGGTCAAAATGACAAATAATCATTTTTTTCAATTTTTGAAAGAATTTCGTAAATCAAATATAAAATTTTATTGTTGAAAATAATTGTTTACTATATAATTATGTTTTTTTAATCAACAATTTATAATTTTACGCAGAGAAAATAGTTTTATGAATTTTTAAAGTTCAAGTAAAAATAAGAAAAATAGTAAAAAATCATTTTTCATTTATTAAAATCATATTTTCTATTGATTGATATCAGTTTTAACGGAAAATGACTATTTTCAACTAAGTTAATTGTTTTTCAGTAAAAAATATTGATTTATTATAAATTTTAAATTTTTCAATTTTTGAGCTCAAAAAAACCACGACCTATAGTATGGAAAAATTCATGAAAAATCAACTTTTCCAAAAATTGAATTTTATGCCATAAAATCAAAGATTGGGTATGAAATAATACATATCAGTGATTAAAATTACATTTTTGATGATAGATCGAATTTTATTTACATAAAATAACCCAAAAGTTCTCTAAAATTCCTTATTCTGGTCAAAATGACAAATAATCATTTTTTTCAATTTTTGAAAGAATTTCGTAAATCAAATATAAAATTTTATTGTTGAAAATAATTATTTACTATATAATTATGTTTTTTAAATCAAAAATTTATAATTTTTTACAGAGAAAATAGTTTTATGAATTTTTAAAGTTCAAGTAAAAATAAGAAAAATGGTAAAAAATCATTTTTTAGTTATTAAAATCGTAATTTCTATTAATTAATATTATTTTTGACGGAAAATAACTATTTTCTACTAAATTAATTGATTTTCAGTAAAAAATATTGATTTACTGTAAATTTTAAAATTTTCAATATTTTAGTTGAAAAAAACCACGACCTATAGTATGGAAAAATTGATGAAAAATCAACTTTTCTAAAAAAGGAATTTTATACTTTAAAATCAAAGACTGGATATAAAATAACACATATCAATGATTAAAATCATACTTTTGATGGTAAATCGAATTTTATTTATTTAAAACTGTCCAAAATATCCCTAAAAATCTCTATTTTAGCGAAAATAGAAATAATCATTTTTAAAAGAAATTAGAGATTATAAAACTCATCAAGTAATGAATTTTTTAAAGAGGAATGGATAATTCTATATCTTTCAAGAATATACAATTATATTCTTCCAGAGAAAATGATAATTTTTTTTTTAAGTAAAGGTTGTACATTGTTAACAATTTCTCGTTTATGAAAAAGAAATTGTAAGTAAATAAAATTGTCTGTACCTAATATGTGTATTTATATAAATTGTTCGGATTCAGTTCGGAGACTGTAGTAAGAATCTATTAAAAATAAAACAAAACTAGTTCTCAACGTCGATAAATACGACATGGGAATAAAGAAACTGAAACACGAGTCGATTCGTCAGGTCGACTGACCATAGGATACATTTATTTTATGCATGTAACGAAAATATCACAACTGACATCGTCGAGATTCGAAACCGCAACTGTTTGCATGCTACACTGACTTTATATAATGAAGGCACAATTCTCGCTGGGACCTGTGTGTCAACTTTTCTTATGTAACAAGCCAAATAATGTGGTATGCAAAGTAAACGTGTTTGATTTGCATTTCACATTCATACTGCATCATGTGAGGGCAAATTTATTTAGTCAAATTTAATTTACACTTCGTTTACGATTTACAATCTCGAATAATGGCATATGAATATTGTTGTTGAATATTCATAATAGTTTTCTGACAATTAGTAAAGTATGTGTTGTGTATGTAAATAAATACATAACTGAGGAGGTTTGCTTGAGTGAAATAGGAAATGAAAAAAATAGGTTTTGATAAGGGTTGTTTTCAATTATGGCAAGAAATTCTATAATTTCCTTTTTTATAGTTAATTTTGTTTAAATAATAATTAATATATATATACGTATATATATATATATATATATATATATATATATATATATATGTGTGTGTGTGTGTGTGTGTGTGTATGTGTATTAACATTTATCAAAAAATAATATATTTTTAAATTACAATTATTGTTAAAAAATTGTTAATTTTTTCAAACTTGTATACCAATTAATAAAAAAATATAAAATTTATTCCATAATACACTTTGGTAATAACAACTCGCCTATAGAAATGTATATTAACAAAAACTGAACAATAAGTAATCATAGAACATGTTTAAAAAATTATTTGAAATTAAGGCAACTGATTTTATAAGAAAAAAATAATTATAGTATTAAATTCATATTAATTTTAAAGATTTATGAAAAATTGATATTCTGTATTATTTAAAAAAATATAAAAAGGATTTTTATTGAATTTTTTTGGATTTTTTTAAAAAAATAAAGCTGAAACATAAAATTATGTATATATAGTTGAATACAAAAATAGGGTCATCCAAAAAAGCGTGTGTGTGTATATATGTGTGTGTATTTAATTTATCA
The DNA here is from genome assembly GCA_029203775.1 of Neoneuromus ignobilis. Lineage (NCBI taxonomy): Eukaryota > Metazoa > Arthropoda > Insecta > Megaloptera > Corydalidae > Neoneuromus > Neoneuromus ignobilis. Next base: position 7,450,586 of record CP092091.1, on the reverse strand, counting down.
AGAAGTAATATATTTTTTTATTAGTTATTTTTATTACAAATATTAAAGCAGACGAAATAAATAATGACTAATAATTGTATACTTTATTTTTATTCAATTTGTTGTGAATTTTATGACCATAATTAATTATTTCATTAATTATTTCATTAAATATATCTACAGTGATATATTTTATTCAATTTTTAGAATTTCAGAAAAAAAGAAAAATTATTAAAAATCATTTCTCGGTTATTAAAATTTTATTTTTTATTAATAGATATTATTTTTGACGGTAAATGACTATTTCCTACTATTTTTGTTAAAAAACATTTTTATAAATTAACTATAAGAAATTATATAACAATTATTAAAAAAATATACAAAATCTAAAACTTTTTCCATAATTTAATTTAAAAATAATAATTCGACTATAGAAATTTATATTAACGAAAAAAGTGAACAATAAATAATTACAAAACATGTTTATAAAATTATGCAGGGTTAAGACAAATAGTTAATTTATATATAACAAAATTAATCATACTATTAAATTCATATTAACCTAAAACAATAATAAAATATATGTATTCTATGTTATTTCAAAAAATATAAGGACTTTTATTGGGCAGTTTGTGATTTTTTTAAAAAAATAAAGTCTAGATATAAAATTATGTATATGAATATAAATGTAGAGATGAAAAATGGAAAATAGAGTGAAATTAAAAAAAAGTATGTTTTCTGGATAAAAAAATTAAAATATGTATAACTATATTTATATATATATATATATATATATATATATATATATATATGTGTGTGTGTGTGTATGTGTATGTGAATGGGGATGTGAGTACAAAGTACGCATGTTGTTATTTTTTGTCCACCGTGTAAATAGAACCATACCAAACATCGTATCAAAATGTACGTTTCCAGTGTCGAGTTGACCGAACACAAGCTACAATGTCTGCATCGGGTGGATTTGATGTCAGGATGGTGATTTTTATTGCGCATAAAATTATATTTCTGTATTGAGTGCGCATCTCAGTTCGACGAGGAAAAATGTGAGAGACTTGATTTTTATGTGCTCCGAGCAGCAAGAAATCGACAGGAAACGGAAATTGTGGCAATGTAATGATGGCAGCGGCCGTGGTGGTTGGATGCTGTGCTCTGTTACAACGGCGCACGGCGGAGTCGCTGCCCCGAAAGATGTTCGATAATGTCGTCAGATCCTCACGACGGTACGCTTTCAAGTGCGTTGTCGTGGTCTCGACTCGACGGAATTTGTTTCCATTGAACTTTCGTAGTGTCGAGCTGATAAAAATCGCACGTCGGCGCATATATCAAACATTATTTTTCTTGTCATCCTAGTCTGTTTTTTTATACAGATAAAAAGAACTATTCATATACCATATATACACGTTTGAAAAATATTTTATTTTCATATTTTTAAATAAAAATCGACGCGTTTCCTTGTAAACCAATGTTTTTTTCTTGTCATATATTTTAAATTTCATTAGATTTTTAAAAATGATTTAGTAATTTTCATACTTTTCAAAAATCATTATAATTATTTTCAGTTTTTGTCAATCCATACAATTGGAATTAATCCAGATTAAACGTTTGCTCAAATTTCCAACAAAAGTTTTAAAAAATATTTATAACTATTTAAAAAATTACTGTTCGTTCATTTACTGATTTTTTTAATACAAAAAATGATAATTAAAAAAATTGGCAATTACTGAAAAAAATACCATAAAATTTTAGGAATTATGGAGATATTTTTTCTTAAAAATGAATTAGACACATTGACAAAATTAATTCAAGAGAAATTGAGATTTTATAAAAATTGTTATTTAATTAATTATTTCACAAGACTTTTATAAAAATTAATAAAGTAGAAATGAAATTTAAAAAATATATATATTTTTTTTGACAGAAATAAGTAAAAAGATATTTACTAATAAATTTTTTTATAAAATTTTAAATTAGGATGTAATTTTATTAAAAGTAGAATTAATAATATATTTAAAGAATATATAAATATATATATATTTAAAATGATTCAATAAGTTTTAGATTTTTTAAAAAAAAACATTATATAAAAATACGATTTCCTCCAAATATAATAAATATTATCAAAAGAATTTGTCATTTGATTAGAATAAGTTAAAAAAATTATTAAATTCAAAAAGTTTATCAAATTGAATAAGTTGTAGATTTTTTTTAAAAAAAAAACAGAAAAATCCGATTTCCTCAGAATATAATAAATATTATTAAATGAAAAATTCATTTCATTTGAATTATTAGGAAAATACTAGAATCATTATTAAATTTCAATTTTTAATGAAAATTCTTAGTATTATAGTTTCATCGTATTTTCTTACAAATACTTCAAAAGCATTCAAACAAAAAATACGTATTTTATGAAGATGAAAAATTAGAGATATAATAATGAACTGAGTTATAATAAATTCCGTTTTAAACAGCATTAGTAAAAATGAATAATATCTAACTGATATCATATTAAAATTTAGGTAAATCATTTATTTGGAATTTCTCTTTGATAAAATTTAATTTAAATTTCATAAAACTGTATCAGATTTTAAATAAGTACGGTGATTTATATATACTCCATTCGTATGACAAATACATATATATATATATATATATATATATATATATATATATATATGCATATATTGTGTTGATATACGTTTGAGCATCGACAATTAAAAACATATTAAAAACGGTATCATCAAAAATTCTACAATTTAATTGATTAAACTGTCGGATATTCACTTGAAACATTCAGTAGCCAGTGAAATAACTTCCAATAAAACCGAGTTCACGTTGACGTAAATGGGTTTTTGAATCGCCACGCTACGCTATCCATCAGCCTTTCGAACAACAGAGACCCTTACTTGAAACACGTTTCAATTAGTATAACCATTTCCGTTGAAACAACGATGAAAATATGGCATCTCCGTCATTACCTTGCAATCTTTTTCGTGAGCTTCCTGTCACTCACTGTTATATATATATATATATATATATATATATATATATATATATATATATATATATATATACATGATAACATATTTATA